>CAUYUJ010016282.1:1071371-1156371 GCA_963575745.1 Prorocentrum cordatum
GGTCGGAGGATCGCGCCGCATCGCCGATGCATCGTTGATGCGGCTTGACGAGGAGCCATCTTTTCTCCACGCCGATGTCGCTCATGCATTGCCGACGCATCGCCGATGCACCCCGATGCAACGGAGGTGCATCGGCAACGCGGTGGGCGCAATCCTCCGAACCCATCCATTCGGACCCCATTTAGGAAACAACTAGTAAAGGTACCCATACCGCTACCCATCCCTCGTTTTCGAATTTTGGGCCCCCTGGAGAACCCTTGTCGCCATCGTTGGGTTCGCCTCGAGATTTTGGTCAGAGCGCACCGTGTGGGGGTCCAGGGAGTAACGATATCGGTAGCTTTTGGTTTGCACATGAGCGGGGAAGGCAAAGCGAGCAGCCAGCGTGAGATGCACGACAAATGGAACAATTGCCCTTCAAAGGACAAGGTGGTTTCGGAGCTCGAACCAGGTGCGCCCACACCTGGTGCAGGTGGAGACGGCAAGCGGTTGGTTTCCAGGTCGCGCCACCGGTATCAGAACATGGCCGCTGCTTTTGTTTTCGTGACATTGACACAAGCGGGGGCAACAACCACACAAGATAAAATATGTGTTTTTCAGGTTCTATGTGCCACGGATGTGGGTGAAAATTGGGATGATCGGCGCCTTGTCCAATGGCAGCGTACCGGTGGAATTCAGTGTGCATCTCGAGGAATACGTCCGCATACTGCCAGCAGCGAGCGCCCACAGAACATGTACAATGTGCAGCGTGGGGAAGTGGTGCAGAATCTTCGGGACGTTGGCCGTGATGATGTGGTGGTTCAGTACCAAAGGCAACGCTGCATAAAGAACACGGTGGCAGGACAGCAGGGGGTGATTCCTCACGCTTTGTAGTTTCAACCTGCAGCAGCACGTCCGGAGCGCGTAAAATGTGGGCGTGCCGATCAGACTTCATAGCAGGTCGCAGGGATACGTTCGAGATGTAGTTGGGTTTTATGTTGCGGGTTTTTTTCAGTGCAGTTGTGATGGACATTGAGCTACGGTCGAACTTGGAGGAGTCGTACGTGTCCCACACGGGGCGGACAGACGGCGACGCAACGGCGCTGCATTGAGTGAAGATGACACTGGCGCCCTGGCGCCATCGCGTAGTCCCGCGTAGGCGTTGCAGGCGCAGCCTCAGCCTCAGCCTTTGATCCTTGATCTGCTCTGCCTGCCCTCCTGGGGCCCCGTCGGCAGACCATTCAGTTAAACCGCTGGTGGTGGTTTTTGGAGACTCGCTCGCCGAGGCCTCGCGAGAGTAGCGGGCGGTCCACAGCCTGCGCGCTAGTGGGTAAGGAACTGCCCGCGCTGCCCTCGCCGGACGGAGGGTGTGCGCCCACAAGTTGGCTCGTCGTTCTTCGACGCCCGTTCAGTTTCTTCGTGGCCTCACGATGCTCCTAAGGGCTGCCTCTGGCAGGCTTTGGAACAGCCTGGACCAAGCGCCAGCGCCTCTAGCTCGAGCAGGAGCGCGGCGCACGCTTTTGCGAATACAGTTATAGAACATCAGGGCGACGCACATGATGATCTTTCTATCAGCGCATCGTCGCGAAGGCCTTCGCAGCCCTGGCAGCGGCCCACGCCCCTGGCATGCACACGAGGAGTTGCCCGTGGAGCAGGAACTCGAATATCAGGGGCCCCGCAGGTGCTCGATCTCCGTCTGAGACGTGCCGGCGCTGTGGCCCCACCACCATTCTCAGGAGGGAAAAAGCACACACACACACGGACACCATTCATCGTCGACTCCAAGGAAGATTTGGGGAAATATGGGAAGTGTGGGGGGGAAGGCGAAAACCCATGAGATATGGGAAGATGTGGAGAATCCTGTTACGCGTGTGTGTTTGTATTTAGTTGTTGTGTCCCAGGGCCCCTTCATGTTCGGACGGGGCTGGGACGGGGACGAGTCCGTGCCAGAGCGGCAGAGCCTTCCCGAGCGTTCTGCGAGGGCCGCGGCGCCGCAAGACATCCTCCAGAGCCGCCAGATCTTGGATATTCTCGATGTGTTATCACCCGATGTTATCCTCGTCCTGGCTTCGTCTTCATCACCTCGGGTCCGCGACCGCGCCGTGCTCCCTGCGTTCCCTGGTGGCCCCCGGCCATCCCCGCCCCGCGTGCCGCCGGCGAGGGTGCGCTCTGTTCACGGCGCTCACTTCCAGGGCTTGCTCTGATCGGGATTTCGGATGCTCGGAGCCAGGCGAAAGTTGGGATCCACGTTCGCCGCTTCCTCATTATCCCTCTCTCTTTCTCTCCTCATCATCCTCCTCTTCCACGTCCGCCTTATGTTGTTCTGACTACGTTTTTTTAAGGGCGGCTGCACTTCCCTCCATTGCAGTCGCCAGGTTCGCATTCAGCAGTCAGGAGGAGCTGGGCCGTGAGCTTAAAGAATTACATGCTAGTGTTACGGCTCCTCATCGTCTTCTTCATCCCCATCCTTCTATCTCCCATGTGTCGTCGTCCTCCGCCTGTCTCCAGATCCTCCTTGGGATAATCAAACAGGTGGCGTGGCCATCATTCGCGTTCGAGCGTTGCCGTCTACTTTGGCGAATGGGGCCCAGAGGTATGCGTAGCGCCCCTCTTGGGAACAACTCTCTTTTGCTGCAAGCTCCGAAGGACGGACTGTGCTCCTCCATGTGGACGATGGAGGAGGACCCGGCGGAGCGCGCATCATGATCGTGTTCTCGTTTGTTCTTCCCCCCCGCCCTCATCCTTCACCCCTCACCCCTGCTCGTCCTCCCAGTTTCTCCTCCGTCTCTGCTCCTCCTTGTCTCGGGCCGGACGAAAGGGAGGGATTGGAAAAGGGGGCGGGTTACGAAATCTGCTTCATGCAGCTGGTGTCGGCCCCGCCGCGGGGCCCGTTCCTCGATACATGGGCGCCTCCCGGCGCCGGGAGGCGCTGGGAAAATCAGCTACGTGAGCTGATTCTCTACCCTACCTTTGCTATCCCCCCCATTCGTTCCCCCCGAATTTCTCCTTCATCTCTACTCCCCCTTGTCCTCGCCCTCGCCGGTTCCTCCCACTTCCACAGCTGCGTCCTGTTACTCCTCCTCATCCTCCTCTTCGTCCTCGCGGTGCTCCTCGGCGTGTCCCTCACCCCCCTCTTCCTTTCTCGCACTCCAGCCCTCCCGCAGGCCCCTGCCCTCCTTACCAAACTCAGGAGGGGAAAAAACACACAGACACAAGTCATCGTCGATCCCCAGGAATATATGGGAAAACATGGGTAGTGGGGGGGAAGAAGAAAATCCCAGAAATATGGACACATATGGGGAATCCTTGGATTTGTGTGTAATTCATCGTCGATCCCCAGGAATATATGGGAAAACATGGGTAGTGGGGGGGAAGAAGAAAATCCCAGAAATATGGACACATATGGGGAATCCCCCTCACAAACGGGAGCACGCAGATACTAGCTTTCCGTTGCAGCCTTTCTTGTACGTGGCGTTTAGGAAACATTTGGTTGAAGCGCCCACGTGACACACAAAACTTGCGTTCGTCCTTGACGTTTGAAATTGCGCTTGTTTGTCTTACCGTCCGCTATGTGTCATGGCGTCTCGATGTCGTTCCATCTTGTTGCGGGGACCCCGTTGTTTCACCCGTCTGACTGCGTATGGGCCATGGCACCCAGCTCATCCGAATGGCGGTACGCATATAGCATGCGCACGCAGATGGTTATGCTCGAGTCGGAGCGGGGGTGAAAGGGGGAGATCGCACAGTTGCGGGGAGGCGCGGCCCAGAGAGGCTCACTGTGAGAGGCTGAGACAGCGCCACACGATAGGCGTCAGGGTATTGATCGTTTTTTCATTCATTGTTTTGCCGCTCGGCGCGGGCCCTCGCACCCCCCGTCGCCCTCCCCGCCCCATGGAGTAGATCTTGGCTGTTTTTGGCGCATGTTTCGAGCAGGCGGGGTCTCCCCTTATAGGACGCACTGTCGCAAACAGTCGCACTAAGCAGAGGTCCAGAGCCAGACCCCCCTCCCTCCCACCCCTCTTCGCTCAATATCGAAACTCCGACTATAAACCATCACGTATTGGGCGGCGCACGAGGGACCAGATTTCGAGGCGGGCGGGCGGATTATTCGATGCGTGTCAGCCCCCCAGAGAAACAGGCCCGGCCCTGAAAGCCTGGCCCTTGCACCATATGAGGTCCTCCCGCGTCGCACTTGGCCCACAGCGAGCCGGCAATTGCCGACTGGACTTCCCTTTCGCTGCAGAGATCCCCGACGATTCGGATCTTCTCCTCGCGTGGCACTCGAGGACTACATTTCCAGGATTTTCCTACTCCCAGTTGAGCAGCTTGAGATCTGGCGGTTGCCTGAGTACCCCTGTGCGTTCGTCAGGGCTTCCTTCCTGGAGGCGTCGGTGTCTGACGTCAGCCAACGATCCCCTTACTGTTGGCAGTGTCCAGCACCGGATGCAGGTGACCATCACCTGGCCCGCAACCCCCATCGAACGGCTGCCAACCCAGACTTCGAGCCCCCCGTCACGTGAGGACTGGATGGGCCTGCAACCTGGGAATATCTCTGTCGCCGGGGGCCGCAGCCCTGAAAAAGCACGCTGGGCACCGCCGGCCGCGACCCCGCTTGCGGCACCATCATTGCAACCGTGTTGCATCAGGTTGCGGTGTTCCATGCCCGTCAGCGTGCCCAATGAATCGGCATCGTGGCCCTCCCATGCCGGACCGCGCAGCGCCATGTGGATTTGCATGCGATGTTGATTGTTGCCGATGAGCTTGGTTGTGCCCGCCGATGAGTGCACACGGATAATATCGCGAGGTCTTCCAACGACAATAGAAAGATTGAGTTGGTGAGTTGGGCGATGTCTGTGCAGGAAGATGACGTGCAGAGAGGTCATGCTCCGGCGCATCCATCTGAGGGTATCAGGAGATACCCGCAGTGGACACCGCGCGGACGCCGCTGCAGAGTGCTAGCCTTTTGCGGTTGCCCCGCGTGATCGATCGCGTGGCGTCCTGAGAAATCAGGTCATCGACCACAAAGAATCCCTAGCGCTGATCACACGACGAAGACGTGGCCTCACTGAGGTCCACGTCTTCGCAGTAGGGATAGTAATTCTGGGCGGCTTGGTCTGATAACTCCATTCAAAAAGAGTCCCTGTCCCTGATGTGAAGTCGGGCCTGTTCCTCTACAGGGGGAATATTCAAAAATAGTCAAAAACAATAGTCTGGGGACTTTTTTTTTAGAATTTTTGTTTACCATGTTGGAGTATGTTTTGAGTATTTTTGTTCGTCGAAACTCTCCCTGCAGGGCGGCACGCCCGACTTAACCCTAATGTTATGTCGGGCGTGTCACCCTACAGGGGGATTCTCGACGAAGGGATTCTCGACGAAAAAACAAAAATACCCCAAGGCCGACCCGTGAAAACCCTCTAGTTTTTGTTGGGTGCTTTCCTGGTGCTCGAAATTCATTCTGGTGATCAAGGCGAAAGCAGGTTGGAACACGACAGCCCAAGACTTAAGTCGGGCGTGTCCCATGAAAAATGAAAGAAATACAACAAAAATGCACCAAAAAGGTCAAAAACAAGTCAGAAAATGGTCCCCAGACTATTTTGGTATTCTTTTTGATTATTTTGGGGTCTTTTTTATGTTTCGTCGAAAATCCCCCTGAAGGGGACACGCACGACTTAACCCTCATACGTGTGGAGTATGTTCTGAGTATTGTTTGACCATTTCGGGGTATGTTTTTCGAGTATTTAGAACTGTTCGTCGAAGATCCCCCTGTTTTTAATCTTCATGTATTGTTCGTCGAATTTTGCTTCGTCGAAGCTCCCCCTGTAGAGGGGGGCACGCCCGACTTAACCCTGAGTGTGTGTGGCCCGGCTCTCGCCGACCCCACCGACGCAGCCCAGCCACGGGCACGAGCCGAGTGCCGTGCCCGGGAGGCGCCAGCGGCGCCTCGGGCCCGGGCATCCCACTGGCGGTCTCGACGCTTGGGGCCCTGCCTGTGCCAGGGGGCCACATGCGAACCCTACCCCTACCCACCCAGATTTTTGAGGGGGAGGGTGGGGTTCACTCCCTTCGGGAGCTCCCGAGCGAAGCGAACCCCACCCTCCCCCTCAGGAATCGTGGGGGGTAGGGGTAGGGTTCGCATGTGGCCCCCTATGTGCCCCCTTCTTGTGCTTCCCGTTCCCCCCTTCTGCCCTCTCTCTCTCTGGCTTCGTCATGGGGCCGCCCCTGGGTCCGTCATGGGGCTCTTGCCGCGCATCTGGGTCCTTGTGTGGGGCCTGGGTCGTTTCGTGGTGTTTCTGGGCTGCGCCAGCGGTATCAGGCCCAGGTCTTCCACTGGCGGTTTCGATGTCTTGGGTGAAGTCGGGCCTGTCCCCCTACAGGGGGATTTTGAACAAAAAACAAAAAATATTCAGAACATAATCTTAAAATAGTCTGGGGACTATTTTCTGAGTTGACCTTTTGGGGGAATGTTTTGGGGTATTTTTTATTTTCGTCGAAAATGCCCCTGTAGGGGAACACGCCCGACTTAAGTCTTGGGCTGTCGTGTTCCAACCTGCTTTCGCCTAGATCACCAGAAAGAATTTCGAGCACCAGGAAAGCACCCCAAACAACTCGAGGGTTCTCACGTGTCGGGCCCTGGGAGACACTCTTTCGACACCCTTCCGACATTTTTCTGGGTGCTCGACTTTATTTCTGAGACGTGGTCCTTAAGTACTCGGGGGTGGACAGACCTCCTACCCTGACACGTCGATTAGTGAATTGTCCGCTTTCGGTTCTCGAGAGGGCGCCGCGGCCGTTATTTTCCAGGCTTGCGCCCGCCAGGTTTGGGCCCGAGGTCGTTTACACTAAACCACGTTTAGCTAAAGGGAGGTCTGTCCATCCCCGAAGTATGATGGGAACAACATAAGTCTTGGGCCTTACCTGTGCCCCCTTCTTGCGTTGCCCGTTCCCCCTTCTGCCCCCCTCTCTCTCTCCCCCCTCCCCCCCCTTCATGCGCCTCTTCATCTGTTTCCCCCGCCCCTGTCTCCCCGATGCCCTCTCCCTGCGTCCCCCCCCCCCTCTCACCCCTTGTCTTCCCTGGCACGCTTTTTCTTCCAACGTTTTCCCTGGCCCCATCGCATTTCCGGCCCCGCCCCACCCCACCTCACTCTCCTCCTGTCGCTCCCCCCCCATCTCATTCACTGCTTCGCCCCGCTCCCCCCGCGGGGAGGAACTCGTGGATCGCCGCCGCCACGAGGACGGGCAAGGGGAGCTCCGATCGGGCGCTGGGAACCCCAGGGGCAGAGGATGACTGGCGGGGCAGATGGAGAAGGGGAGAGGGGGCTGGAGGGGCTCGAGGGGGGAGGGGGCTGGAGGGGCTCGATGTGTACACCGCGTCGTTTGGTCGGCTGGGGAGCCGGGGGTCTGGAGACGCCCCGGCGTCCCACAGTTTTGGCACTTGCCGCGTCTGCGCACCGAGCTCCCTGGCCGACCGATAACGCCGTGGCGGATGCATCGAGCCCCTCCCACCCGCTATTCTCGTCTGATGGGCAAGTTTTCCACCACGGCTACCATAGGTCCTCCTCTTTTTTTGGGGCAGCAACGCCGCGGCCTCTGTTATGAGCACAGTATCTGCACGACCAGCCCAGAGGCGCAACTGGTACGGCACTGAACCTGTACCTTATAACAGCGGGATGAATTCGTCGATGTCGACGTAAACACCCTTCTTATCAGGATGCAGGCCTCTACGGAGCTTACGCATGTTCTTCACGCCAGACTCCGTAGGTGGGGCGCACTTACGCCCCAGGCCTAACACAACTCCACCACTGCTATAAAACTTGCACGACATGCAAAGGAAAAGGTTAGAATTATCAGTGCAAGGGAACGCTATCACGCGATGCCCGGTACGCTCCAGAACGCACCTGTCGAGCCTGCTGCGGCCCGCACATTCCGACCCTCCGCTCGGCAGGGATGACGCTCTGGAGCCTCGCGAACACACGCGGCACCTCCAAGAACTACCTTGGCGTTTCCAATCGTGCTCCAGCACGAGCCGAGGAGGGCGTGGTGGCTTCGGCGGCTGGACTCGCTCTAAGCCACGGAACTCGACTTTGGGCCAAAGCGGGAGCTACGCTGCTCCGCGCAGCAACACAGCCCTAGCAATCTTTAAAGTACGACTTAAAGTGTCGGCCTCCGTTGGCGTCATAGTCGGATGGCGCTTCGCACCTTCCTTCGCCTCGACGTCGGCATACGCATTACCCAACCTCCGAAAGCGCTCCTCCGCCGACAAACCCTCCTCCTCCAGGTCTTTGTGGGCAGCCACTTTGTGGAAGCCCTCGCAAAAGCGGCCAAAATGGTGGCGAGCTTGCATGACGAAGCCAGCATACTGTCGGGCTGGGCCAAACGCCTCGGCTCCGCCAAGATTCTGCAACATCACCGCATTAGCACAATCAGAGTAACACTGAGCAGGGCCCTCCGTGTTCAAAGCAGTCCAGGCTAGGGCACCAAATTCGGCTCCCTGGGGGTTCTGAGGCCACGGAGCCCAGAGGGGGCCTTTTATGACCCCAAGCTTCTCCCCCGACTCCGAGACCATAACAACGGACCACCCCGCCCTAGACAATTCCCTAACTTGATGCCTAGAGCAGGACCCATCCATGAAAATGTGCCCCCAGACGCCGTCCCTGGGAACTATGGAGGGGGGCGAGCCTGGCCTGGCAGGATCAGGGGGCAGGTCAGCATGCCAGTCGACAGTGACGCCGTCGGGCGAGATAGCCGGCTTTGGAGCCCAGCCCCCAGGATGTCTGAACGCACCATGAAGCCACAGAGCTTTTCTCTCGGGGTCGCTCTCAGGCACTTCAAGCGCCGCTACCTGGATCCACTTCGGTATGTACTCGTCCCGCTCGGCCTGCACGCACGGGCACACCCAGAGGCGGTGAAACAGGGTGTCCTTGGCGCCGCAGCCCAGCGGGCACAAACTAGAGATGGGGTAGCCTAAGTCGGCTGCATCGCCTGCAGTCCAGCAGGCATTGGTGGCCAGAGCACGGATCATACCCTTCTGAGCCCCAGGGGTTTTCTTGGACGCAAGAAGGCTCTTTGGGACGTCCCAGCAGAGACGGGCACCAGCCTGAAACTTATCCCCAGGTTCCCGCTCAAGGCTCCGAAATACAGCCTCCTTGCAAAAAAAAGGCTACACCAGTTTGGGCGGCGACAAGGTGAGAGAAATCTCGTGACCAACATCGTCCACGAGGGTAGTAAAATTGGGCATTGTCCACCCAAGCCTGTACAGCGACATTCGAAGCCCTGAGATAGGTCCCGAAACTTTGTCCCAGGTCCAGTCGTCTTTTTTGAAAACCGAACTCCAACCAGCCCGAAGCTCGGCCCAGCTCAGGGCCCACTCAAAGGCCCTCGTCTGACGGATCCACACCTCCTTGGCCCAGCGGATGATAGGGGCGCAGCTGGCCCTCCACGTGGGGCCCCCTTCTAAAAGACACAAAACGGCAAGGGATCTACCCTGGGCAGAGGGTTTGACGCAAGACATGGCCAAACGTCGAAGCGACAGCAGTTCGCGATCAGAGACCGCATACAAATCCGAACCACACACGGTCCCAGCTAAGGGTCCAGAGGTGAAGATTTTGACCACCTTGCACCCCATAGTGGGGCCCAATCTCCCGAGACGGCGAGCTTTCCTGAGGGCCGCTGCCGCCCTCTGCTTAGCCTTGGAATTCCGATTCTTTCCAAGAGCTCTGACCGCTCTGCCAGCCGTGAAATCCACACCTAAGTTGGCCACCCGAGTGCAAGCTGGATCGCCAACTAAGTCCCCGAGCTCAGCCGAGAGCGCAGCAGAAATGTGCTTGCTGCTGGAGACCATGTCAACCTTGCCCATAGCCAGCTTGCACTTGAGATTCGTCGTGATCGCAGAGTGCAGAGCTCTAGCGCCTGAAACAAGAAGCTTCAAAACACAGCTGGGCTTGCCTGTCGCGCTGAGGCTTAACTCGTCAACATAAACGTCAAAACCAGGTCCCCTCGGGATGGAGTCGAAAGCATCCATGGGCAAACACCCGGATAAGGCTCGTCGCGAAGGTACAACCCGCGACGATCCTTCTCAGGGCATAGAAGGGGCCGTCGACAATTCTCCCCAGGGTCATGAACCTCGCGCAGGAATAGGCGTGAATCGCGAGGCGCGCAATTCCCAAAGGAAACTGATGCTGCTTACGCTTGGCCCAAAGAAAGCCCAGGCCAATGTGTTCGTAGTACTTGCGCAAATCCCAAGAAAAAATTAACGCGCTGACCTGACCTCTGACCGTCCCCGACTCAGCTCTGAAAGCCTGCCCCCAGACCACATCCCCCGCACCACGGTGAGCCCCCGCCGCCCAGTAATGGCGGCTGTGCTGGATTTCCCAGCGAAGAGCTTCGAAACGACGGTGCCTGCCCCAGACGCGGTACCAGCTCGGAAAAATCCCAATGGGTCGGAAGCCCCCGCAGGGCTTGGCCAGCAAGGCAACCAGCACCCAAGAGAGCTGGACAGGCAAGGACCCCGTGGCTTCCATGACCGAGAACCACAGAGACAGAGCCATCAGAGCCTCGTCAGGGAGCAGGCTGAAATGACGGCAGTGGAGGCCGTTCAAGCTGACAGCAGAGGCAGGCCGATATTTCTTGGACATGGCCCTGATGACGTCGGGCTCGCGAGGGGAGGGGGGGGGGGCATGGCAACAATTCCTTACCGCAAAGACCCTGGCCAACACCTTCCCCCCAGATAGAAATAAACTTGGCCGATTCAGCCTTGAGCAAGCTCATGGGATCTGACACCGCAATGCCCGAGCGAGAGAGAGTAGTGGTGGGAGCTCAGGCCACAGGGTCCCGAATAGCCCTCTGCGCATTACGCGACCCTTCTCGAACTCTTGACGCACCCATTCGTACCAAGCCTTCCGAGAGGACTTGGCCGCGGATGCCTTAGCAGTGACACGAGCTTCAGAAACTTCGCAGATGTGCCGATCGAGGTCGGCGGCCACCCCGGGATCGTCCGCCGAGCGCAGCAGACTACGCGCTAAGCCAGCGGCAGTGCGAAAAAAAAAAGGCGCATAGTCTGAGTTCTCTGCCACCGCCACCGTCGTCGGCGGCTCCGCGAGCGCCGCCAGCACCTGACGACCTCCATCTAGAAGGCCCTCAGGGCTCAAGTAGCACCTGGAAGCGCGAAGTTGGCTGCTCAACCAAAGCACCGACCTGAGGGTAGGATCAGGCTCACGGCCCCCTGCTTTCAGGGTGCTCTTCCAATACATCTGCGGCCGCTTACCCCTGGCTCCCTTGGGAACCTTCACCCCCTATGATGGCGCTGAGGTCCCGCTCGGCCAAGTTGGCCCACGCACGGCATCCAGGTATCCAGGGGCCAGCATAGCACGAGCACGATCACCTTCGCCCTCTTCCGCCGCCCGAAAAGCCTCGCGCGCCAGCCCAAGGGGGACTTCCCACGACCCAGGCTCAGGCTGCGGGCCAACCGGCGGCACCGCAGGAAGGTCGCGCGGGCGTCGGAAGGCGAGAGCCTTGAGATCACCAGCAGACGCGTGGAAACGCAGAGACACAGGTCTATGAGGGTGGATGGGCGAGTCCCCCTGCACATCGATCTGCTTGAGACCGAGGGAGAGGGCGTGCGACACGACGAAAAAATCAAAACGTTCGGGGTTGCCAACACTGGGGAAGTGAGCGTGCCCTTGGGAACTAACAATCACCCCATTAGCCTTAGCATGGAAGCCAGAAGCAGCCAAAGTCTCGGGGGGGAAATTCCAGTCAGCCCCAATGATGAACTCGCACTCTAAACCCCCGATAAATTCCCCCACTGATTGTAAGATGGACAAGTTGGCCTCTGACAGACCTTCGCTGTGGCGGATGTAGATGGAGAAGACGCAGAAGGTGGCGCACCCTGGCACGTGCACCATGGCTGCTATCGCGCGGCCCTCGGCCGGCACGATCTTGTCCTGGTGCTCGAACATGCCAAGCGCGTCACGCACAAAGACGCCGACCCCAGAGGAGGCGCCACCGCCCTCGCCAACAATACCTGGGGCCCAGAGCGAGTTCCAACCCACAAACTTGGCCCCTTTCGAGGCCGTTGCAATATCGTCGCCACCTCGTAGGCGATGCTCCTGCGCGATAGCGATATGCGATACACTGCTCGAAAGGTAGTTCTTCAAAGTGCCCCGGCAGTTGGCGTTCACGGTGGACACCAGCAGGCCTTCGTCGAGCCCGCAACTCTGTGGTCTGGCTGGACCAGACGTCGCTGGAGGCGCAGGGGCGGGGGCTGACCAGTCCATAGCCCCTCCCCGACTGGAGGCCCTGACCGTACTTGCTCCAGCAAAAAGATCGGATTGCGGCAAGCGCACGACCACAGCCATGGCTGCGGGACCATCGCTCGACGTCTGATCTGCCAGACCAGGGAGAGGAGAGGAACGAGGGTCAGGGATTTCTCGGTCACCTGGGGGCACAGGATGAGGGTCCCAAGGAAAAATTGGAGCAGGACAAAAACACGGAGACGCCCTGGGACATCGGGTGTAGCTTGCGCGCCAAGCGCAAGCCTGACTTCTGTGCTGCAGAGCCAACAGAAGAGACCCAGCCTGCCAAAAAGTTGCAAAAAGAGGACAAGTCACCCGAGCTCGGAATGCCACAATTTACACCACTAGGCCGCCCCCCCCCTCAGGCGAGGGGGGGAAAACAGCTGACAAATGTTGGTCAACCCGAGCTCGAATGTCAGCGGCTGCAGCAGCAGCGGCGGGCCTCGCAGCAGGCTGAGACGCGGCGCCTGGCTCAGAAGGCTCAGCAGCCTCTCCTCCACCTGCCGCGGCACCGCGACCTGCATCGGCATCGTCCTGAGCAGGAAGTCCTTCGCCATCGTCACCTTTACGTCGCTTGCGCTGAAGCCGTGCCTTGTGAGCCAGATGGGCTGCCTTGACCTCCGCTGCCGTCGAGGTGAGCTGCTCGAACAATGACTCGGACAGGTCCTGCACGCCAGGCTGCGACTTCTCCAGCCGAGACTGGTACTCCTTGCGATCTCCATCGGTGACATCGTACTCGCTGCTCTCGAACTCCTCCATAATGTCAATCTTGATAATGCTCGTGAGATCGAACTTGCCCTCCACGATGTCCCGCAGCGGGATGGCTGGAGTGCTGCGCGGAGCCGAGGTCTCTCCAGCGCCTGTCGCGCCTGCGCCACTGCGGTCACGAAGCCGTTCGACCGCTGCTTTGTACTCCTCATCGGCCTTGCCGAGCTGGTCCCGCGACTGGCGAACCTGCTCCAGCTCTGCAGTCTCCTGCTTCCACTTGAGCAAGCGAGTGAGCTGTCCCTCGAGCTGCTTCTCAAGGCGACGGACTGCGGCATGCTGCTGTTGAACCTGCTGGTGGACATTGATCTCCGTCGGCTTGCTGGCGGCCTCCAGGCTGGCCGCCACGTCGGCATAGTACTTACCCCTCGCAGCATCCCCCGCCTTGTACGACAGGGGGGCCATCTGCGTAGCTTCACCGACGGACAGCGCAGGAACAAGTCCAGCGGGGAGCGGCGGGGCACCCCCTCCCATCCCTGCAGGCTGCAGCTGGCCACCTGGGGTTGAACCATGCCACTCGAACCGAGATGTATCATTGAAACCCTTGCCTTTGCCTTTGCCGACGCCTTTGCCACCAGGCCCTCCTTTATTCCCAGATGCAGCGCCGAACCACCCAGGCGGTCTCGTCCAGTAGGACTGAGCAAGAGGGCCAGAGCGATCAGGAGCAGTTGGAACCTGAGGGAAAGGACCATGACAGTTTTTGCACCACTTCGCCGAGGGAGCGTTCTTACGACACCCACAACCTGGGCACTTGATAGGCGACTTGAAATTGTTGTACCACTTGCCACCGCCTTTGACCTGCCACTCCCCCGGCACCATAGGTCCTCCTCCTCCTCCTCCTCCTCCTCCCTCTCCCCCCTCCTCCCTCCCTCCCTCTCCTCCTCCTCCTCCGCCTCCTCCTCCGCCTCCTTCTCAGCCTCCTCCTCCGCCTCCTCCTCCTGATCAAGCACAAGCGGCTTGCGACCGGGCGGCTCCTCTTTTGGATCCAACCGGTCATGCAGCCACTCTCGGCGTCTCATCGCGACGTGCTTGTGGCAACCTGGAGATTTTGCAGCATTCGCGAGTGTGGGTCTTGCTTTTATCGATGGGTTGGCTAAGACCGAGAGAAAATCATGCAGGTCATTTTTCCCCAGCAGCTTCATCACCGGCGCTGGCCGCGTGTGACTTTGTGGTTTACTTCGTCCACATCGCCTTCGTGCTGCGCGGGTGCATACTGGGCTCTTTTGTATCTCAATGTTCAAGCTTTCTTGTGCATCGACTTCGCGGTCCGTCCCAGGCTGCAGGGCAATGGGGGGAGCCGCTGGCATTGGCCCACCCGCCAGCGGTCTGGGCGCATTTCAGGCGAGCGGGCGCTGCTGTCACGACCGTCGCGGAGGGCATCCGCCCCAGGTTGCAGGGTCGATGGGGGGAGCCGCTGGCATTGACCCACCCGCCTTCTACCTGGGCGTATTTCAAGCGTTGTGCTGGAGTGGTGGCTCTTGGTATACATTGGGAGCTCGCGGGACATTCCCCATCCCGCCGTGTCCACTGTCACTTTCTCTGGCCTTATAGGTGTACTGTCGACCCATATGTTGGCGCAGAGACTTGGGCGAGATCAAGAGGTCAATTCATTTTCGTACGCGGGTACGGTCCTTTGTATTGATATTGTGGGGCCGTCCGTGGAGGACGCGATCCCCTTTGGGGTTGCCCGATGACCAGTGGTGCTTGAACACATCATTGAATGAAGGGCGGCATCGAGCTGTTTTCGCCTCAGCTGAACTTGTGTCAATCTCTACGGTTTTGGCCGTGTACGTCTTCTACCATTCCCTCATCGACCTGGAGATCGTCAGTGGGCGGCTTCAAACTGCTTAGCAAGGCGGAGCAGCAGCGCCGCTCGTAGTTAGTATCAACCACCACGTGGGATAGCTCGCAACTCGCAACTCCTCCTCCTCCTGACGCGGCGTCGACTACCTCGTTTTCGTCGTCTTTGTGGATTGGCCAAGGTCGGACGTGCAGTTGCTCAGCCAGCGATTGGACCAGCCATGTACTACGGAGTGCAGATCGTGGGCGCGACCACGACACGGTTGAAATCAATGGTTAACATGGTGCGCGTTGGCTGGCAGAAGACCCCACCTGGTACTTCCACCTGGCTAGCAGCTCGTATCGAACCTCGTGACAACGAACATCCTGAACAACTGGCCACAGCGGGGCCTCTCTATACGTGGGCCCTTTTGGTTATGGAAGACAACGTCCCAAACGATGTGCTAGAGCAAGCTTTCCAGCAGCAGCGTCAACCACTCAGACCCAGTCCCAGGCGCGCTGATGTAGCAGGCCCAGCGGGGGCTGTCCTGGTGGCGCTGCAGCGGCTCAACTGGCTGGCTTTCTCGGCCACAGCATGGACTACCTGTGCGGGCATGCCGCTGGATCTCGCCTCGGACTCTCCAGATTGGGCCCGCACTTTGGCGAGAAGGGAGTTTGGCAACGTTCGTTTTGAAGAGTGGAGTCGCCAGAAAGATCATGCCCCTGAGGGCTAGCCAGCACATCGCAAGCCATGCGGGCATTGGATGGCGCCGCTCAAGCTCCTCCTCGCCCCCAGGCAGTTGGCCAATACGTGGCATCTTGGCGATCAGGCACGCGCAGCACTTCGCAGCACTATCATTGGCGGCCAGTGGTCTCAAGCTCGTCTCCACCAGTACGGCTACGCCCCCGACGACGTGTGTCAGTGCTGTTTGGACTGCCCGTGCACCTTGCACCATCAGCAGAGTCCTGTCCCATGCTTCATCAAGAGCGTACGGAGACAGTTGATTTAGAAGTGATTCAAGCGGCGAGATCGGCACCACACACGGATCTTCTGCTCACACGTGCGGTCATGCCCCGTGACGCTCTACGTCGTATACCTGCACCGTCCATGCAAGAGGTTTGGAGATATGCACGCGGTGGCGAATCGGCGGCCCTCGCTGGCGATATTTGCACGGGCGTATCAGGACTCGCCCCCATAGGTTGGCCAGAGGCCAGCCGTGCAGGTTGGCGCATTGCAGTGATGACGTGCCAGAACATGAGAGGCATAGCATACGGACCCCTGCCTGGACATCAACAGTCAGTACCTCGAGCGGAACTATATGCATTGGCACAAGCTCTACGACATGGCACGGCACCGATGTATACACGAACATATTGTTATGGTTTCGTGGAAGGGTTGCAGCAAGGCCGCAAATTGAGCATTCACCCCCGCACGCCTAACAGAGATATATGGGAGCTGTTGTGGCATGATCTCGATGATCACGGAGGCATTTCGTCTGCGATTCAGTTTTATTTTGTTCGCTCATACCAGACTGTGGCAGAAGGCAATCCCGACAAGAAAGTCAATGATAATGCAGACGTCGCGGCAAAGAGAGGTCTGGCCATGCACGCACGGTCAGAAGAAGTCATAGGCCTTCACGCCAACATGCTCGACATTGCGAGGCACGTGGCATGCTGGATTGGCTCACCGATGACACTGGCAGATGGACGGGATCGGCAGCCACCTCCAGCTCGACGGCCTCGACAGAAGCAGCGGCGACCACTACGACCTGCCCCGTCGACCTGCACCTGCACTCGTGAAGGGCCAGCGCCTGCACGACCCGCGCCCAGGGCAGGCAGGTGGCTGGAAATGCAAGCATTGTCAGCGCTTCGCGCGGACCACTGTAGGACGCAAGCGGATGGCTCGTGTGATTTGCACGGTTTGGGCCCCTCCTGCGCCTCCGAAGCCTGGACCCCAGCCCGACCCTGAAGGCCCCGCGGCTGCGCCCCCCCCCCCCCCCCCAGGATGCCCCCCGAAGTGGTACGAATTACAACCGACTAGGACCAATCCCAACCGTTCGGGGTGAATTGCAACCAGAAAAGAGACCAATTCCAACCACAAATGAGACCAATTCCAACTCAGCCAAAAATGAGACCAATTCCAACCACGGATGGGATCTTCAGAATTCCTCAGGATTCTTCAGGACTCCTTCGGAATTCCTTGGGATTCCTGCGGAATTCCTCACGATTCCTTCGGAATTCCTTAGGGTGCTTTCGGAATTCCTCCGGCTTCCTTTGGAATTCCTTCGGAATCCTTCGGAATCCTTCGGGATTCCTTGTGGATTCCTCCTTCGGGATTCCTTGTGGATTCCTCCTTCGGAATTCCTTTGGATTCCTCCTTCGGAATTCCTTTGGATTCCTCCTTCGGAATTCCTTTGGATTCCTCCTTCGGAATTCCTTTGGATTCCTCCTTGGACTACTACTACTACTACTACTACTACTACTACTACTACTACTACTACTACGACTACTACGACTACTACGACTACTACGACTACTACTACTACTACTATTACTACTACTACTACTACTATTACTACTACTACTACTACTACTACTACTACTATTACTTACTACTACTACTACTACTACTACTACTACTACTACTACTACTACTTCTACTACGACCTCTACTACTACTACTACTACTACTACTACTACTACTACTCCTAGTATTACTACTTCTAGTACTACCACTTACCAGTACTACCACCACCACTACCACCACCAGTACTACTACTACTACTACTACTACTACTACCACTACCACTACTACTACTACTACTACTACTTGTACTACACCTCTACTACTACCACTACTACTACTACTGCTACTACTACTACTACTACTACTACTACTACTACCGTTACTATTACTACCAATAACAATAGTATTGCAAATTCTACTACGACTACTACTACTACTACTACTACTACTACTACTACTACTACGACTGCTACTACTACTACTACTACTACTACTACTCCGACTACTACCACTACTACCAGTACTACGACCCGTACGACTACTACTGCTACTATTACCACGACTACTACTATTACTACTACTACTACTACTACTGCTACTACTACTACTACTACTACCACGATTACGACTACGACACCGACTACGACTACTACTACTACGGCTACTACTGCGACAACCACTACTACTACTACTACTACTACTACTACTACTACTACTACTACTACTACTACTACTACTACTACTACTACTACTACTACTACTACTACTTATTACGACTCAGACTACTACAAGCACGCCTACGAGTACGACTATTTCTACTGCGGCTACTACCACCACTACTACTACTACTACTACTACTACTACTACTACTACTACTACTAGTACTACTGCTACTACTACTACTACTACTACCACTGTTGCTTCTAGTACTATTACTATCTATTTTACTACTACTACGAGTATTAGTACTACCAGTACTGCTACTACTACTACTACTACTACTACTACTTACTACTACTATTACGACTGCGACGACGACTACTACTACTACTGCTACTACCTACTACTACTAGTACTAACTACTACTACTACTACTACTACACTGCTACTAGTACTACTACGACTACTACTACTACTACTACTACTACTACTACTACTACTACTCTTACTACTACGGCTACTATTACTATTAGAAGTACTACTACTACTACGACGAGTACGGCTACGACGACTACTACTACTACTACTACTACTACTACCACTACTACTACTACTACAACTACTACTACTACTACGACTACTACTACGACTACGACTATGACTACGACACCGTTTACGACTACTACTACTAGTGCTACTACTACTACTGCCACTACGGCTACCACTACTACCATTATTACGATTCAGACTATTACAACTACGACTACGACTACGACTACTTCTACTACGACTACTACTACCACTACTACTACTACTACTACTACTACTACTACTACTACTGCTACTACGACGACTGCTACAACTACTACAACTACTACGACTACTACTACTACTACTACTACTACTATTTGTCTTACTGCTACTACCACCACTACTTCCACTTTTACGACTTCTACTACGACTACTGCTGCTACTACAATTGCTACTTATTTCATTTTTCACTACTACTACGACTATTACTACTACCACTACTGCTACTACGACCGCTACTACTACTACTACTACTACTACTACTACTACTACTACTACTACTACTACTACTACTACTACTACTACTACTACTACTACTACTACTACTACTACTACTACTACTACTACTACTACTACTACTACGACTACTACTACTACGACTACTACGACTACTACGACTACGACTTACTACTACTACCACTACTACTACTACTACTACTACTACTACTGCTACTACTACTACTACTACTACTACTACTACTACTACTACTACTACTACTACTACTACTACTACTACCTACTACTACTACTACTACTACTACTACTACTACTACTACTACTACTACTACTACTACTACTACTACTACTACTACTACTACTACTACTACTACTACTACTACGACTACTACGACTACTACGACTACTACTACTAGTACCAGGAAGATCCATTTGCATATTTTAGAATCGATGTTTACGCTTCGGTGCCCTCTTGCTCATCTTAACGTAGTGCTCGTGTGCAAACCAAAACTGAGACCAATTCCAACTCGAGCATGCATGTTGGCTTCCAGATCCTGTGCGTTGACATAAGGAATGTCACTTGGTCTTCGCACTCGTCTTGGGCTTCTCTACAATTAAAATCCTATTGTGGGCCTATCCCAAGATGGTTGGGATTGGGCCCAGTTTGCTTTTCGCATTGGTTGGGATTGGTCTCAGTTGGTTGGGATTGGGCCCAGTGGGTTGGGATTGGGCCCACATGCGGATGCCCCCCCCCCCCCCCCCCCAGCCTCAAGAGGAGCCTGGAGGGCAGCACCAGCTTGGGGGAAGACACTGAGGAGGGCCTTGTGAGGAAGGTGCGTCGTGATGTGGCCTCCTCCTCTGCTTCCTTCCCCCACCTCGGCTCCCTCTCCTCGCCTTCCCTTCCTCCGCGGGCTGGGGGCACGTTTCGGAGGCCCGAGGATGAAGGAGAGGAACCATTTATAAGACCTGACCGACTCGTCAGGCCCCGAGTCCATTTCGAGCCCCGCGTGGTCACCCGGATGCTCTCCTGGGCTGCCACACTTGTCCTATCATCATAATATTGGTGTGTGTGTGTGTGAGGAAATGTTTCGTTTACCGTGCATGTTCTCTCTCGTGTCTGTGAAAGATTGTGTTCTTCTCACCTTTTCCCATCCGTCTGCCCCGTCCTGCACCCCGACTCGGCGCGTCTCCTTCATGTGTTCGCTGCTCCTCCTCCTCCTCCTCCTCCTCCTTCTCCTCCTCCTCCTCCTCCTCCTCCTCCTCCTCCTCCTCCTCCTCCTCCTCTCCTCCCTCCTCCCTCCCTCCCTCCCTCTCCTCCTCCGCGTCCCTCCTCCTCCTCCTCCTCCTCCTCCTCCTCCTCCTCCTTCTCCTCTCCTCCTTCCTCCTCCTCCTCCTCCTCCTCCTCCTCCTCCTCCTCCTCCTCCTCCCTCCTCCTCCTTCCTCTTCCTCCTCCTCCTCCTCCTCCTCCTCCTCCTCCTCCTCCTCCTCCCTCGCCCTCTCCCTCCTCTCACACAGATGTTAGTGGTGGCTGTGGAACGTCGGCCCAGCACGGTCCGCTCCTCTGCTGCTTCCCCCGTCCCCAGGGAGCGAAGGCGCGGCCGGGGGCGAAGACAGAACGGGGGGGGGCGGAGGCGGAGGGAAGGGGCGGGGGCCAGGGGAAGGGGCGAGGGGAAGGGGAGGAGGAGGAGGAGGAGGAGGAGGAGGAGGAGGAGGAGGAGGAGGAGGAGGAGGAGGAGGAGGAGGAGGAGGGGGTGTGGGGTGTGGGGGGATCGACCTAAACAGGGGGGGAGGCTTGGCGGCGAGCGAGAGGGGGGGCAGCGAGAGGGAGAGGCGGCCTTCTCAGAACGGCGAGCGAGGGGGGGCAGCGAGAGGGAGGAGAGGCCACCTCAGAAGGCAGCGGGGCTCCTTAGGAGCGCTCGGGCCTGCTGAGAAGGGGAAGGCTTACACAACTTCTCCATCTCCAAAGGCCTGGGGGGGTCCGAGCCTTCTGATACGGCCCGGCCTTTGTCACTTCTGTCCGGGCTCGCCGACGAAGGACCGCTCCTTTCGTCCCTCCCCCGGCCCCTTTTCCCGAGGAGCGGTGGGGGGGAGGAAGGTGTTGGAGAGAAAGGGGGAGGGGGAATGAAGGGAGGGTTTGCGGTGGAGGGGTAGGACGACGACGACGACGACGACGACGACGACGAGGGAGGTATGGAGGGCGGCAGAGGGAGGGATGGAAAGGCAAGCAGAAGAGGAGGAGGAGGAGGAGGAGGAGGAGGAGGAGGAGGAGGAGGAGGAGGACGTGGGGCTATGAAACGCTGTACTGGGTGGGGGAACCGCATGCGGACGGCGCCACTGGGACCTCTGGTGGAGCTCCCTCTGATGCCACGAAACGCTGTCCTGGATAGGGGAACCGCATGCGGACTGCGCCACTGGGACTTTCGGTGGAGCTCCCTCTGGGGCCACAAAGCGGTGTACTGGGTGGGGGAATTGCATGCGGACTTCGCCATTGGGACCTTCGGTGGAGCTTCCTCTGGGGCCACGAAACGTTGTACTGGATGGGGGAACCGATTGCGGACTGCGCCACTGGGACATTCGGTGAGGCTCTCCGTGGGACCACGAAGCGCTGTACATGGCGGTGGAACCGCATGCGGACTGCGCCACTGGGACCTTCGGTGGAGCTCCCTCTGGGGCCACAAAGCGGTGTACTGGGTGGGGGAACCGCATGCGGATTTCGCCTCTAGGACCTTGGGAGGAGCTCCTTCTGGGGCCACGAAGCGCTGTGCTGGATGGGGTAACCGCATGCGGACTGCGCCACTGGGACATTCGGTGGGGCTCCCCACGGGGCCACGAACAAGTTGTACTGATTTGGGAGTCGCATGCTGACTGTGCCACTGGAACCTTCGGTGCATCTCCCTCTTGGGCCACGAAACGCGGTACTGGGTAGGGGACCGCATGCGGACGGCGCCACAAAGCGGTGTATTGGGTGGGGGAACCGCACGCGGACTGCGCCATTGGGACCTTCGGTGAGGCTCCCCATGGGACCACGAAGCGCTGTACATGGCGGTGGAACCGCATGCGGACTGCGCCACTGGGATCTTCGGTGGAGCTCCCTCTGGGGCCACAACGCGGTGTACTGGGTGGGGGAACCGCATGCGGACTTCGCCACTGGGACCTTGGGTGGAGCTCCTTCTGGGGCCACGAAACGCTGTGCTGGAGGGGGGAACCGCATGCGGACTGCGCCACTGGGACATTCGGTGGGGCTCCCCATGGGGCCACGAACAAGTTGTACTGATTTGGGAGTCGCATGCTGACTGCGCCACTGGAACCTTCGGTGCATCTCCCTCTTGGGCCACGAAACGCGGTACTGGGTAGGGGACCGCATGCGGACGGCGCCACAAAGCGGTGTACTGGGTGGGGGAACCGCATGCGGACTGCGCCATTGGGACCGTCGTTGGAGCCCCTTCTCGGGCCACGACACGCTGCACTGGGTGGGGGAGAGGAGAGAGAGGAGGAACGTGGGGCGCTGCCTCTTCAAAACGAGGACCCAACACCACATGATGGTTTGGGAGAAACGACGAGGATGAATAGCACCACGCGCAGAATGAGCATTTCGTATGCGGAGGGGGACGAGGAAGAGTGAGATGAGGAGCTACAGGAAGAGGAAGAGGAAGAGGAGGAGGAGGAGGAGGAGGCGGAGGAGGAGGAGGAGGAGGAGGAGGAGGGGGAGGGGGGGGGGGAGGGGGAGGGGAGGACGGGGACTTTGAAGAGGAAGAGGAGGAGGAGGAGGAGGAAAAGGGGGGGGGAGGAGGAGGAGGAGGAGGAGGAGGAGGAGGAGGAGGAGGAGGAGGAGGAGGAGAAGGAGGAGGAGAAGGAGAAGGAGGATGAGGAGGAAAAAGAGGATGAGGAGGAGCTGTAGGTGAAGGGCGAGGGCGAGGGCGAGGGCGAGAAGGAGAATCCCGTGGATGCGGGGGAGGAGGACAACGACGACGATCACGAAAAGCTGGACGACGACGCAGAAGTCGCAGGCGCAGCCGAGGCAGGAGAACGCGCGAACGCTCGTAGGAGCCGCCTTGGCTGAAGCAACTGTTTGGGTATACTGGGTTTGGGGCGTGCTCGCCGCCACGGCCGGGCGCTGCTGGAAGCACCTGGCAGAATGGGCCCCTGGACGTGTCCAGGGCTCGAGTTTGAGTCGGTTGTGGTCGGCTGCCGACGACGGCCACGTCATCGCGAGGACGATCTCGCAACGAGCCTGCTGACAGCGACGACGGCGGCGACGACGGCGCCCAGCCGAGCCAAGCCGGAGGGGGCCAGGGCGAGGCCGAGCGGAGGCCTTCTGGCCTCCGGGCGGTGGGCCTGCTCGCGTCCCTGCTGGCGGCCGGTGGCTCCGTGGCCACGCTGCTCTGGAGGAGCGCCGCAGTCTTGCAGTCGTCGCTGCCGCCGCCGTCTCCGCTGCCGTCGTCGTCGTTGCCGTCGCCGTTGTCGTCGTCGCCACCGTTTTCGTCGTCGTCGGCGTCGTCGTCGGAGGAGGAGGAGGGGGATGGGGGAGGAGGAAGCCGTTTTCGTCGTCGGAGGAGGAGGATGGAGAGGAGGAGGTCAGTTAAGGCACGGTGGCTTCCAGCTCGTCGCGGGGTTCCTGACTGCCGCGGGCATGCTTCCTGGGCGGTCTCCCCAGGCTGCTTTGGCGCAGCGAAGTCCCTGCACGAACTGGCGAGTGGGAGGAGGAAAGGGGAGCACGATGGGGGAGCATGAGCAGGTTTGGGGCCTCCTTGGAGCCGATCATCGCCACCGTTAGATTCGTCTCGGAGCTCTGGCCAGAACGCCCCCTTGGACAGGCGAAACCAAAAGCATCATGACATAATGTGTCCGGTATGCTTCTGTTTGCGCGGGCCCTTTCTAGATTTTGGGAGCGTCAAAAACGAATGCTGGAAAACTTGCACGTGGAATGGTGAAGAGCCCTCCAGGGACACATCTTGAAAACACAACGACGGTGACATGAGGAGAAAGACGTGGAGGGGTCATGAGTGCGGTTATTAGGAGGTGAGGTAGAAGGAGGGTGTAGAGCAGGAGGGGCAGCAGCGGCAGCAGCGGCAGCAGCTCGGCAGCGAGCGCATGGAGGGGGAGGGGAGAGGAGAGGAGGATGGGAGGAATGCGGTGGAGGGGAACATTCAGGAAAGAGGATCGGGAGGAGGGGGAGGAGGAGCAGCAGCAGCAGCAGCAGGAACAGGCATGGGGAGGAGGAGGAGGAGGAGGAGGAGGAGGAGGAGGAAGAGGCGCAATGCCCCCCAAAAGCCGCGCACCAAAGGTCACTCTTACCCAGGGTCACTCTTGCGTGTAGCCGAAGTTTGAGCGGCGGGGAGGAGAAGGCCTTCTCATAAGGCGGAGGAGTAGGAGGCAGGAGATGAGGGAATCGAGAAAGAGGGGAGCCGAGGAGGGGAGGAGGGGAGAGGCCTTCTGAGAGGAGAGCCGAGGAACGGAGGCGCCCGGAAGGGGGGGCGGACCGAGGAGGAGAAGGCCTTCTCAGAAGGCGGCGGGGCTTCTCAGAAGCCCTCGCGCCTTCTGAGAGGTTTTTTTGTGGTGTTTTATTAGAAGAAGCCTTAGGAAACTGCTCGGAAGTCTGGGGGGCTGCGGAGCCTGCTGAGGAGGCCCGCCCCTTCTCGCTTCCCCCCCAGGGCGCGCCGCCTAGCGTGAGCGGTGCATGGCCCCTGCTGGCCGGCAGAAGCGAGGAGGACGTCAAGCAGCCTCGAGCCAGCGCCCGCCGCAGCGCGGCGCGAGCCCTGATGTATACCGGGGCTGGACCCAGCTTGACCTAGATGGTGTTTTTGGTGATTTCGTGGGCCGTTTTCGTTTCGACCTCGTTCTGCGGTAGAGGCGGACTCGAGACAACGGCGAGGGACAACGAACACAGAACGAAGACGAAAAACACCGTTCAGGTTCAGCCCTGATGTATACTGCGTGGCCGGGCGCACCCTCGCTGGTCTCAGGAGGGAAAGAACACACAGACACAATTAATCGGCGATCCCCCAGAAAATATAGGAAACTATGGGAAGTGGGGGGGAAGACAAAAACCCAGAAAATATTGGAAAATATTGAGTATATTTTTATTTGTGTGTATTTATTTGTGTGTCCTGGGGCCCCTTCATGGTCGCTCGCTCGAGACCCGCAGGACACTCGCCAGCTCGGTGCCCGCGGACGTCCTGCCCGTCTTCCGCGGCAAGGACGGGCGGGGCGGGGCGGCCCGCCGCCCTGCGCCTCACGGTGCCTGGCATCGCTCGGACGTGTGCATGTTTTCTCGGCGAGGGCCATCGAGGAGCATTTTTGATCATTCGGCGCAAAAAACCACGCACGAAACCGAAAAAACACAGGGAATGGACGTCCGAGCGATGCCCAGTGATGGAGCCTTATGATGCCTGGCATCGCTCGGACGTGTGCATTTTTTTCTCGGCGAGGGCCATCGAGGAGCATCCTTGATCATTTGGCGAAAACACCACGCACGAAACCGAACAAAAACACAGGGAATGGACGTCCGAGCGAGGTGTCAAGCAGTGGCGAAGCGTCCTGGCTCGCCTAGAGCCCTGCAAAGCAGTGTTCTAAGAGCCTTGTGGGGTTTCCACGAGATGTTCTTAAAGCATTTCTGGTTGAGATTGTTTTGTTTTGATCCACCGGGTTTGCGTTCTGAGAACGTGGTTTTTGTTGTTCGAACATTGCTGGGTTCTAAGAACATTTCATGGTAGGACTATAGGAATGCTTGGACGGTCGGTCCCTGCTGAAAGGTGAGCCCTGCGGGGCTCGGCTGGTGCCCAGCGTGCCTCTCCGGGCCCCGGGCTCTCCTCATAGGGGCATCGTCGAGGGGGAGAAAGGCTCAGGGCTGAGTCGGGCCTGTCCCTCTACAGGAGGAAAATATGCAGCAACAGTAAAATCATAGTCTGGGGACTATTTTTGGTATTGGGCTGGCCTCCGGCCAGTGCCGCCGATCCGGGGGGGCCCCCGAAGTGGAGTTTTCTATACCCCGCTGTCCCCGGGCTCCGAAAAACGTCGGAAATGACGTCGGACATATCCCCGTGTACCGAAAAACGTCGGAAATGAGGTCGGAAATAACGTGCCCCCCCCCCCCCCCCTGCAGAGCGAAGCTTGAGCGAGCTCAAGTCCACGCTCTCAGAAACTCACACGCCGGATCGGCGGATTTGTCTGACATGTTTGACAATTGTTTGATCATCTGAAGTGTTCCCCGGAAGTCGGCCTGCAGGGGGATGGGCCCGACTTCAGCGCAGGGGGGGGCCTCGACCTGCCATCGGCGATGCATCGCCGCTGGAGCGGCGCGGGCCCCCGATGGTGGCTGCACGCGAGAGTGACCCTCAACTCGCGTGCCGTTTCGGTGCGCGGCTTGTGGGTTACGTCGGGTCGGTCCCTCCAGAGACGGGAAATTCGAACATAGTCAAACCATAGTCTGGGGGCGAGCTTATTATTATTATTACTATTATTATTAGTATTACTATTTTTATTATTACTATTATTATTATTATTATTATTCTTATTTTTTAGTATTATTATTATTATTCCTATTACTATTATTACTAGTTATATATATATGTATATATATAACAAAAAAAACGCCCAAAATACTGGCAAGAACAGCTGCGATGCTTTGTAGCGGCAGCACTCGAGAGCGGCAAGTGGCCAGGAGAGGAGGATGATCGAAATAACTCGCACGTCCTCAAACTGGGTGTCCGGGCTACTCCACGGAAGCACCATCAGCAAGACAGGGGTGAAACGCCCCCTCGAGTAGCGGACTCAGTTCGATATCGGTGCTGGGGCTGTAAACAAAAAAAGTCGCCCAACATCTCCATGTAGGAGGACGCGCCCGACCTAACTGTAAGGGCGCCCGTGGGGGTCCAACGCCACCGCGCACGCTGCTATTGCCGTGCGCGTGCGGCGACGGCAGCCCTTGCGGTTGGCCAGCTGCTCTCCCGCGCGTGCGGGCCCCCTCCCCGGCACGGCGTGGGGCCTCTTCCAGCGCTCCCCTTCCTGGTCCTCCGAACCCCCACGTAAAACGACGCGAAGATCGGGACAAAATCGGATCGGGATAACTCGAAATCTCTGAGAATCGGCGGGTTTGGAGGATGTATTGGGCGCCGCGGCCGCTCCAGAGCGTTCCGGGAACGCTCTGAGAGCGCTCCGGAACGCTCTGGAGCGATTTATCCCGATCCTAGCCCTGTTTTACCACGCTACCTCGGCGCGCGGGAGCTGGAGGAAGGTGACCGGCGGAAAGGAACAGGGTCGTTTGCGGGCAAGGTCGCGCATGAGTGCCTTCGTCGTTGATGTGGCGTTCCGCGCCGGCGGTCTGCGTAAGCCACCGCGTCAGGTCGCAGTGCCAAAGAAGAGCTCAAGAGATCTGTTAGAGCGATAGCCAACAACAGAAAATCCCACGGGGGGGGGCGGAGTGGCCTCCCTCCCCCCCGCTCGCGAACGAGTGGCAGGGGGGGGGGCTAAGGGTTCCCCCCCCCTTCGGCGAACGACAGGGAAGGGGGGCCGTCAAGGGGGCGTTCCCTTCCTCCACGTCGGATTCTTCCCCGTCATTTTCTCGTTTTCTCGGCCCGACACCGCGAGCCTACCTGTTGGGGACGTTGCCGTTTCGGCTAGTTTTAAGTCGGGCTTGTCCCCCTACAGGGGCATTGTCGACGAAAAATAAAAGATACCCCAAACATGCCCCAAAAAGGCCAAAAACTATTCAAAAAATGTCCCCAGACTATGTTTTGATTATTTTTTGTTGCTGTTTTTTGTATTTTTGTTCGTCGAAAATCCCCCTGTAGGGGGACACGCCCGACTTAGGGCTAGTTGCCCGCCAGGCATGGACACCTTTGGATGACCACGGCAAGTCGACCCGCTAAAGGTACATTGAGCTTCGCAGTTTCCCGTCGGGAACTATTTCCAGGTCGGAAGCGTGGTGACCGCACGTTTGGGCAAAATCATTCACCGGCTATTGGCAACGCTTTACGCCGACAGTTGCGCAATCCCATGTTACAGCGACGGCGCTATTCCAGGGTTCCCCGATTCATACGAAGGTGCGGCCCTAAGTGCACACGACGTCGCTCAATCCACCCACCCACGAGTCATCCAACGCTTCAGGTCCTCAAATCCTTTGGAATACTTGTCCAAGTTCGATGACCTGGCAGGCACCCAACCTTCGAGATGGCACGCCCAGGAAAAACAGCCACGAACTCCTTGATACCGCTGATGATGGTCTCTTCCGGGCAACCCACGAGGAGTGAGAGGCTGACCTCGAAGCACACATCGTGGAGGCATGGTACATCGAATTGGAAAACGAAAAGGGAATGAATGTTTGGATGGATGCACCCCATTGGAATCCTTATACACCGTGCTTGCCAGGATGATCACCGAAAACCGTGCGGTTGTGTTCGTGGCAAGATACGTCCAAGGAGCGTGCAGAACCAGGGCGGCCGTCAGGGCGACACTGAGGACACGTACCTCGGCCCCCGCGAATGCAACCGAGTACGAAACATATAGCCTGGATCCAGACGAACACGGTCATCATGTAGAGCTCGGCTTCAGTTGGGCAGATCCGAAGTTGTTCTGGCCGAGCAGCAACACACACACTATTCAGCGACGGCGTGATCACCACGATGCGCGCACACGTGACGGTGGCGTCGTAGATAGCTGTTGTCGTCAAGGAAGACGAAGTGCTCACGAAGGCTAAATCTCAGAAACTTCCTATCAACATATATCCAAAGTTCTGATGCACACAGAGCCAAACGCAAGGTCCGACAACAGCTGATGTACGATGCTGGGAATCAGGATCGCGTCGAACATCTTGGCATCGAGATACGCGTGCACATTGAAATCCGCGCATTGCCCGGCTACTCCCAGTATTGGGCGGGCCCATGAATGGCGAGGCCTTCGCCGTGGAGACCTTTTCGGACGATGCTTTGGGGACTAGCCTGATAGTTTCGCCAGCGCGGCCGCGGGCATGAAGTCCTGGACCAGTGCGTTCCCTGGCATTGACAAGAGTATCTTTGAGGGCCTGACGCATCGCGAGTTGGCCGAA
Organism: Prorocentrum cordatum; assembly: GCA_963575745.1. Lineage (NCBI taxonomy): Eukaryota > Dinophyceae > Prorocentrales > Prorocentraceae > Prorocentrum > Prorocentrum cordatum. The sequence goes on from CAUYUJ010016282.1 coordinate 1,100,458, forward strand.
GGTACCGGTGAACAACGAACGCAAGGCATGTTTTGCGCTACCACCTGGCTCAGCCGCGGAGCGACGAACACTGCTTGACTTCGAGTCGCATGACAAATCGCGCCACTGTTTACAGTGCTTGAAGCCAGGCGCAGGCACCAATGCCGCCCCTAGGGCGTTCTAGCTGAAACCCGGGAACTTCGCGAGAGGCTTCGGGCTCATGCCGATTCCGTGCGACCTGGGATTCGCGATGGGCCCGCGCGTCCGCGTTGGCAAGCACATCGGCGACGTGAATATGGCAGGGGTCGAGGACGCTATGGCAAGTGCGTCAAATGCGAAGAAGGTGCGTTCGGCGCACGCAGGCTCTACGGACACGGCTTCACACACCGCGCCGCGCGCCAAACCCAGTTTTGGGGCGGCCACGGCCATCTCAACCAAGATGACAGTATTCAACGCGGCCGCCCCGTGCAACATCCAAATTTGACTGGGGCTGCAACGGGAGACGAGGCGACGGAACCAGCGCCCCATATTTCAGTCAGCTCGCACGGTGCGCCAGCATGCGCTGCGATTAGGTTCGCGTGGTCAATGGCGCACGTTCTCTTTCTACAGGGCGCCCAAAAGCTGACCCGCGTGCAACGGCATCGATTCAACGCCGCACCGCGCAAGCGACCACGAGGCCTAACGAACATTACAAGCCAAACGATGGTCCGACCGGAGAGATTGATCTACACTGCGATTCTGTGCATCGCCACCTCAACGGCGATGCCGACGACGGAACCAAGGGGCACGGCGCCCGAGGTGCCAGCCTATTGTTGCGTGGACACACGCCTAGCAGAATATGCAGACGTCTATCTTAGAGATGCGTGTTGTATATCATCGATTACAAGTCCGCTCGAGCTATGGCTATTCCGCTGAAGCCCTAGCAGAGGCTCGCAATTTGGAGGGCTGCTCCCTGGCCATCGCCACGCCGGGCGAGATAAGGCGGGACCTTCTACTCCGGCAAATCTTGAGAAATTGTTAGACATAGGTTGTCTACGCATTAAGGCAGTGCCCACCATCGACGCCGAAACTGAATGCAAATACCTACCTAGTAACGGGTGTGCGAAACGCATTAAGTGCATTCCGCTTGGCCACGCCAGTTGAATTCGACGCGACGCCAATTTTCGGTGGATCGTAGCCCCAGAGGCGCGAACGTAGCGTAATTTATTTGAGATCGTGGCCTCGGGGGCGCGAACATGGTGTATTCTGCAAGGAATCGTGGCTTCGGGGATGCGAAGGCGGTGCAAGTTGCGAGGGTTCGTGGCTTCGTGGACGCGAGCGTTGCAATTTACTAAGGGTCGTGGCATCGGGAGCGCGAGTGTGGCGCAATTTGTGATGTGATCGTGGCCCCAGAGGCGCGAATGTAGCGTAAATTGCAAGAAACAGTGGCCTCGGGGACACCTATACAGATTATTGAATCGCTTCGCTCATTCCGCCGGCCCATTTCGCATGACTGAGCCTCTTGGGGCCGCTGGGGGGCCTCTTCAGCGTCGCTTGGGGGCCTCCTGAGGGCCTCTTGGGGGCTTTTGGGGCCTCTCAGGGGCCTCTTGATGCCTCCTGGGGGCTTCTTAAGGCCGAGGGCTCGAAGTTTTGTGTTGTGTTCCCCCTTTGGGGCATCGCTTGGGGCCCTCTTGGGCCCCTCTTGGGCCGTCTTGGATGCCTCTGGGGCCGCCTTGGAGCCCTCTTGGGCCATCTTGGGGCCTTCTTGGGAGCTTCTTGGGCCCTCTTGGGGCGATCTTGGGGGCCTCTTGGGCCGTCTTGGGGGGTCGGGAAGCCGAAAAGATGGACACGCCAAAATCTGCCCAAGCCTTCTGGAAAAGTACTAATTTTTGCCTCTTGGGGCCCTCTGGGGAGTGCTCTTGGAGGCCTCTTGAGGCGTCTGGGGGCCATCTTGGGCGTCTTGGAACGATCGTGTGGCATCTCGGAGCACTCTTGAACCATCTTGGAGGGCTCTTGGCGGCCTCGTGGCCCTTCTTGGGGCTCTCTTGAGGCCACGGGGGCGGCGCCCAGGAGGAAAACCATCTCTCGCCCGGGGTACTTTTCGTCCGGAGACCCCCAGGGGCCGCCCCGCGCGCGCGAAGTAGAAGTATTATTTCGCAGTTACCAGAGATCTTAGCACGCCTCTGGCCCGTTGGGCCGGCGATTTTTTCGCGGGATCGTGGCTCCGGGGGCGCGAACGTGGTGCAATTTGTAAGGGATCGTGGCTTTGGGGACGCGAACACAGCGTAATTCCCCTATCAGAGCTTGCCTGTAGGGGTCCTAACGGAATCATATGGTTAGGTGAGGTTTGGCGCTGATTTCGGCGGCACGCCCGGGTGCCCGAGTGCCCAGGTGCCCGGGTGCCCAGGTGCCCTGTAGCCATATAGCCCTATAGCCTTATAGCCCTATAGCCCTAATAGCCCTAATGCCCTAATAGCCCTACAGCCCAATAGCCCCAGAGCCTTATAGCCTTATAGCACTATAGCCACATAGCCCCATAGCCCTAGAAATGTTATGATTGGAGTTTTTCTCCGGTGTCATTTACAAGGGTTTCTTGCGTCGGGAGCGCGAATCTCAAGTATTCTCATGTGTCCCACGGCCCCGCAGAAGTTCAGAGCACCCGATTCGGGAAAGGTAGCCGGGTGTTTTTCGGTTCCCCCACACCTCGCGCGGAGATCAACAGCTTACAGCAGGAAGCAGAAAGCAGGACTGTCACATGGGAGACTGGCAACTGAAATTGGTGCAGGCTATGGAAATCTGAGCCTCGAAGCCAGATGGCCCCAGAAGGGGGGCCGGCGGATTTGCTCGTACCTATGGTATGGACAGGCTATGGTCTACGATCGTACGTCTAAGGCGTAGTGCATGGTGCGGTTTGCCATGCCCCTTTACTATAGTTCCCAAGCCTCCTATGGTTGGGTACTCGTTTTGAATCAAGCAGTGTGGTCGCCCCGTCCTCCTCCCCCTCCCCCCTCCTCCCCTCCTCCTCTCCTGTTTCCTGTGTTCCCCTCTCCTCTCCTCTAGTGCCGTCGGGCTGCGATCTGCGCAACTGTTGCCACTTTCGTGGGCTCCTGGGAGGCCCAGCCAAGGTACGTCCCACGCGGACCACCTCGAGACCTCGCGGCGCCCTGGGAGGCTGCGATCTGCGCAACTGTGATCACTTTCGTGGGCTCCTGGGAGGCCCAGCGGAAGTACGTCCCACGCGGACCACCTCGAGACTTCGCGGCGCCCTGGGGGGCTGCGATCTGCGCAACCGTCGCCACTTTCATGGGCTCCTGGGAGGCCTTGCGGAGGCACGTCCCGCGCGGACCACCTCGAGACCTCGCGGCGCCCTGGGGGGCTGCGATCTGCGCAATTGTCCTCACTTTCGTAGGCTCCTGGGAGACCCAGCGGAGGCACGTCCCACGCGGATCACCTCGAGACCTCGCGGCGCCCTGGGGGGGTTGCGATCTGCGCAACTGTCGCCACTTTTGTGGGCTCCTGGGAGGCCCAGCGGAGGTACGTCCCAGGCGGACCACCTCGAGACCTCGCGGCGCCCTGGGGGGCTGCGATCTGAGCATTTGTCGCCACTTTTGTGGGCTCCTGGGAGGCCCGGCGGAGGTACGTCCCAGGCGGACCACCTCGAGACCTCGCGGCGCCCTGGGGGGCTGCGATCTGAGCATTTGTCGCCATTTTCGTGGGCTCCTGGGAGGCCCAGCGGAGGTACGTCCCACGCGGACCACCTCGAGACGTTGCGGCGCCTTGGGGGGCTGCGATCTGAGCAATTGTCGCCATTTTCGTGGGCTCCTGGGAGGCCCAGCGGAGGCACGTCTCACGCGGACCAACCACCTCGAGACCTCGCGGCACCCTGGGGGGCTGCGATCTGCGCAATTGTCCTCACTTTCGTAGGCTCCTGGGAGACCCAGCGGAGGCACGTCCCAGGCGGACCATCTCGAGAACTCGCGGCGCCCCGGGGGGCTGCGATCTGCGCAACTGTCGCCTTTTTCGTGGGCTCCTGGGAGGCCCAGCGGAGGTTCGTCCCACGCGGACCACCTCGAGACCTCGCGGCGTCCTGGGGGGCTGCGATCTGCGCAACTGTCACTTTTTTCGTGGGCTCCTGACAGGCTCAGCGGAGGTTCGTCCCACGCGGACCACCTCGAGACCTCGCGGCGCCCTGGGAGGCTGCGATCTGAGCATTTGTCGCCACTTTTGTGGGCTCCTGGGAGGCCCAGCGGAAGTACGTCCCACGCGGACCACCTCGGGACCTCGCGGCGCCCTGGGAGGGCTGCGATCTGAGCAACTGTCGCCTTTTTCGAGGGCTCCTGGGACGCCCAGCGGAGGTACGTCCCACGCGGACCACCTCGAGACCTCGCGGTGCCCTGGGGGGCTGCGATCTGCGCAACTGTCGCCACTTTCGTGGGCTCCTGGGAGGCCCAGCAGAGGTACGTCTTACGCGTTGCCGCTGCTCTTTTTGCTGCGCTCTTCTTCCGCACTGCGGGTTTTTTCAGCATGCCCGCCTTCTCCTCCTCCCCCCTCCCCTCCTCCTCTCCTGTTTCCTGTGTTCCCCTCTCCTCTTCTCTAGGGCCGTCGGGCTGCGATCTGCGCAACAGTCGCCACTTTCGTGGGCTCCTGGGAGGCCCAGCGGAGGTACGTCCCACGCGGACCACCTCGAGACCTCGCGGCGCCCTGGGGGCTGCGATCTGCGCAACTGTGATCACTTTCGTGGGTTCCTGGGAGGCCAAGCGGAAGTACGTCCCACGCGGACCACCTCGAGACCTCGCCGCCCCCTGGGGGGCTGCGATCTGCGCAACCGTCGCCACTTCCGTGGGCTTCTGGGAGGCTCAGCGGAGGTACGTCCAACGCGGACCACCTCGAGACCTCGCGGCGCCCCGGGGGGGGGTGATCTGCGCAACTGTCGCCACTTTCGTAGGCTCCTGGGAGGCCCAGCGGAAGTACGTCCCACGCGGACCACCTCGAGACCTCGCGGCCGCCTGGGGACCTTGCGCTCTGCGCAACTGTCGCCACTTTCGTGGGCTTCTGGGAGTCCCAACGGATGTACCTCCAACGCGGACCACCTCGAGACCTCGCCGCCCCCTGGGAGGCTTGCGATCTGCGCAACTGTCGCCACTTTCGTGGGCTCCTGGGAGGCCCAGCGGAGGTACGTCCAACGCGGACCGTCTCGAGACCTAGCCGCGGGGCCACGCAGCGCAGAGCGCTGTCGTATGTTCGCGTTGCATCCCCTCCGCATCTGCCTCTTGCACGTCAGGCGCCCGGTGTATTTGCCTCGCCCAGCGCAACGCGCTGTTGTATTGAACGCGCTATTCTGTCGTAGCGCGCATGGCGCTGTTCTGCCCCGCGGGTGTAGTGCGTGGCATGGCCGAGTTAACCCGATGATCTGGTTTAGCCCTCGCCGCCCCCCGCTTTTGTGTTCGTTTCAACGTCTTTGTAATTCCATTTTGTATGTTTGCTGCTCCTCTTCTTGATGCTCTCTTCTGATTTCACTCCTGAGTGCTCTTCTTGCGTTCTGCGGGTCCTTCAGACTGCCAGTTAGCATTGTGTGGGCCTGAATACAAACGCCACGTGTATAAACAAAGGGTTGAGTACGTCGCAGGGTAATTTTGGTGCTACAGTACAGCGTGATGTTTGTTTAGGAAGTATTTGCTGTGGAGCGCGCTGTATGCAAATGCAATAGTAATTGTGACGGGAATTGATAGTGCAGGCTCAGAATGATGAGCCGATAATTTTGGTCCTAGAGATTTGGAACGGAATTTTGAAACGGAATTTCTCGAGTTAGAACGGTTTCCTAATGCCCCTTTAGACCTGGCGCCTCCGGAGGTATGTAGGAGGCCATATTGAACCATTTTCGGCAATCTTGGGCTCTTTGGGATGCCGTGTTGGGCTGCCGAGGGCCCTACAGGAACCATCGTGTCGGCGTCAATTCAACATACTTATACTATATGTGCGTCGCCCCCCCCAGGGGCGCCGTGCGCACCGAGAAATCTTATAGCATCTGCGTCGTGGCGGGCGCTTTCTGGCCACACAACTCGGGAAACGATATACTACAAGATGGGTAAACGATATGTTCGGGTCGGAAGCGCGCCTCCGAGGAGGAAACATAATTGCATGAGTGTGTCTCTGTGCGTCCCATCGTGGGCCCATTTTGAAACTCTAACTGCCCACCCCCCCACCCCTCCAGACCCAAGGGAAGGGATGTGGGGGAGGGATGAACCCTTCTCCCGATCAGGGGCAGGGGGGAGAGAAGGCAAAACTCGTGAAACTTCCTACATCCAAAGGGCTAATGGGATCACTGGCACCACATAGATTGCACAACCGTGAGTGCTAGAAACATTTGGTTTGGCCCCCTCCCGGCTGGCCAACATTCTACAGAACAGATGCATGCGTGAAGGGGGTGGTGTCGAACATGTGTTTGGCACGTGTGCACCTGGCACGTGCCTTCTCGCGTGTGTGCGCCAAGGAGGTGGACGACCAAGCGGCCATCGGTTTCCTCACACGCTCACATACGTTCGTGGATTCCTCACTTGTGTCGAACATGCTCCCAGCCTATGTGTATGTGGCATGTGTCTTTCACGTGTGTTGGCGCCGAGTGAGGGCGTCGACGTTGCTGTCGGCGAAATATCCAATCGTAGAAATGTGTGGACGGACAGGTCGGGTCTGAACATGCGTTTGGTGCGGGTGCATTTGGCGCGTCTCTTCGCACGTGTAAGCGCCAAGCTGGGGGGGTCGAAACAGGCGGCCGGCGGATTTTCGCGCATGCGTGTACGTGCGCAGAATGGGTGGTGCGCTTGGCACTTGCGCAGGTGACGCGTAGTGTCCCAAGTGTAGGCGCCAGGGGTGGGTGCCGAGCATATTGCGGGGGCGGGTTCTAGTAAAGGACGTGCGCGGAGAAGGTGTTGTCGAACATGCGTTTGTCACGTGGATTTCACGCGTGTCGGCGCCAGGGAGTGGCCGAACGAGAGGCTGGTAAAGTTCTCGCACGCGCAAGTACGTGCGCGGATGTGGTGCTGTCACGCATGCGTCTGACACGCGTGTGTGTGTGTGTCTATGTGTATGACATGTGTTTTCACATGTGTAAGCGCAAAAGGGGTGTCGAACATGCGGCCAGAGGATTCATCACACGTGCTCCCGCGTGCACGCAGGGGGGCGGTGCTGAACATACGTCTGGCACGCGTGCAGTTGAAACGTGTTTTCACGCGTGCATGCGACAATGAGGGGCGACTAAGCGGCCAGCGGAGTGTTCATGCGTAAGGATACCGTCACGTGTTTCGCAAGTGCGCATGTTCGCGCATGTTTTCACGTGTGTCGGCGCGGTGCCACGGAGCAGGCGGTTGAAGCGACGCGCCCCGTCGCCTCCGTAGAAGAAGACGACCGATGAGGAGGAGTCGGCGGGAAGCGGGGGATGAGAGGAGGAGCAGGAGGGAGGTGGGAGGTACCAGAGGCTTGGCCCGAAGGCCGGAGGCAGCGCTGCCCAACCGAAGGTCATCGGCCGCCGCTTGCAACGTCACCAGCACTATCGAAACGAGCAGCACCAGGGCGGCCACTGCTGCCGCTACCACCAGCAGCATCACGGCGAGCACCGTGACAACAGCACCGCGCGCACCCGCTTTAGTGCAGTGGGCACCACCACAACCACCACCACGATGGTGACCAACAAGACCACTCCAGTTGCTGGGAGTGATATTGGCAGGCAGCCTTCAGACTCATGCCACAACTGGGCCACAAGTTGTGCTCGCGCGCGTGGACGCACGCGGCGACTACGCCAATACGTCTTACTGTGTTCTTTTTTCTCATTCTCCTCTGATCGCCCTCGCCATCTGCCTTTTCTTGTTCTCCCTCCTCCTCTGCCTCCCTCACTCCTATCCCCCCTGTCTCGTGCTCACCCTCCTCCCCTTGTTCCCCCCTTCTCGTCAGTCGACCGCCGCTTGCCGACCACGCTGCATCCTGGATGGGGGCAGGGCGGCTACTGCGGGACGAAGGGCGGCAAGTACATCTGACGCTCTCTCGCCAAATCGTTCCAGCGGATGGCCCGAAGTGCCCCCGCCCCTCGGAGGAGGCTCAGTCGAGACAAGTGCCCCCCCCGCCCTCGCGGCAACGGGAACGACGTGGAGATGTACAGAGAGGAGAAGGACAGGGAGGAGGAGGTGGCGGACAAGGAGGCGCAGCTGGACGAGAAGGACGAGGAGGACAAGGAGCAGCAGGACGAGGAAGTGGAGGAGGAGCAGCAGGCCGAGGAATGGAAGGAGGAGGAGGAGGAGAAGCAGGGCGAGGAGGAGGAGGAGGAGGAGGAGAAGATGAGCACCAGGGCGAGGACGAGGAGGAGGAGGGGTTGAGGAGGACGAGGAGGACGAGGAGGACGAGGACGAGGAGGAGGAGGACGAGGAAGGGGAGGAGGAGGGGCGCCGGTGTCTCGACAGAGGCTCCTCCGAGTCCCGGCGCCGGCCTCTCCGAGGGGGGAGCAGGCCCACGGTCGCCCCGCCACTCGGGGGCCGGGGCTCCGGAGTACCAACCAAGCGGGCACCCGCCGGGCAGTGAGAATCGGTATCTTTTGAGCGATCCCCATCCCCATCCCCGTTCCTTTCCCGGTTGGGGATACACCCCTCGAAACCCGAAGGGAACGACCTATATCCCCATCTAGGGTTAAGTCGGGCCTGTCCCTCTACAGGGGGAATTTTCAGAAATTGTCAAAAAATAGTCTGGGGACGGTTCTTTGTACATGTTTGATCATTTGGGAGCATTTTTTGACAATTGTTTGTTTTTCATCCAAATTCCCCATGTAGGGGGGCAGGCCCGACCTAAATCTAGGGGGGTAGATCGGCCAGTGGGGCCCAGGCCACGCCGCTGGGGATGGGGATCGGATCAACGATACTCAGAGGAGCGGTCGGCCGTTCTCGCAGTGGCGACCGAGGGGCAGGTCAAGCCTGCGAAACGCAAGGGCACCCATCACGTCCTCCCCATCCCCCGTCTGTTGTACCACGTTGCCTTCAGTTGTTGTTGTTTTTTTTCAATCGCTCTCTCTCGCTCTCTCGAGTAAGAGTAATAATAATCATAAGAAGAAGAAGAAGAAGGATCAGAAAAATAATAAGGAGAAGATGAAGAAGAAGAAGAAGGAGGAGGAGAAACAACTCCATAAACATAACTTCTGGCGATCCGCGCGGGTTTCTTGGATCCGCGCTGGGCCCCCAGGCGGCGCCTCCGGGGCCGCCCCTGGCACGCTCCGCGCGCCAAGGAGGGGCTCCCAGCGCGGATCCAGGAAATCCGCGCGGAGCGCCAAAAGTTGCATGGCGTTTTTCTTCTATCCTCGCGGCATGCCGCCCTTGGAAGAGTCTGACGTCCCCTCAGGGTGTCCTCCGTCTTCGGTCGCGACTGCGGGTCCACGCGGTGGTTCTCTCACGTGGGCGCCGCCGGGGGGACCCGATAGTTTTGACCTCCGGGGGGGCTGCCTGACAAGGCGAACACAACCGAGCTTCGCGTTTCGAGTTGAAGTGGAAGCCCGTGCAACGAAACACTCTGCTTGCCTCCAGGGTGCCCTGAGTTTCTTGGCTTTCGATGGTTTTGCTATGGAAAGGGCGACGTTCCCACACCAAAAATCAAGTGGACGTCCTGGGGTCTCAGGGTTGGGTTTCTTGTGGAGGGTTTCTTGTGGTCGAGCTCCTACTGTACGGAAGGCGCAATCTCGGGCGACCTTTCTGTATTTTGGCCGGCGTGTGCTTGATTCGGCGGCGAGCGAGGGGGGGAAGTGAGAAGGAGAAGGCCTTCTCAGAAGGTTCGGAAGCCCCCCGGCCTTCGGAGAAGTTTTCTGAGCCTTCCCTGGCGACGAAACAAAAGCCTCCTCAGAAGGCGCGAGGGCTTCTGAGAAGTCCCGCCGCCTTCTGAAAGGGCCCTGTCCTGCCCGTTCCCCCCCCCCATCGCTCGCTGCCGATGGATGCTCGTTCCACACATTTTCCACCGGAGAGGCGGGGCCCGCGCGGCGTCGCAGGGCGCGGGGGGTGCCCTCGCGCCTGCCGCGGCGGCAGAGACCCGAGGCTTTCGTGCACAGCGTTCCGCGCGGCCACGCCGCGCCTTCTCTCGGGGGGGGCCAGGTCGGTGGGACCCGGGGGCGGGGCGCCAGCAGAGGAGGAGGAGGAGGAGGCTTGGAGGCCACAGTCGCAGAGCTTTTGGGGGGGGGCGTCTGACGCCACAGGCGCAGGTACTTGGCATCGCTCGGACGTGTGCATTTTTCTTTCGGCGGGGACCATCGAGGAGCATCCTCGATCATTTGGCAAAAAGACACGCACGAAACCGAAATAAAACACAGGGAATGGACGTCCAAGCGATGGCGAGGGTATGAGTTCGATTTTACTTAGCAACAAATTCCAGGCAGGAGTTTGTCCAGTTCAATGCGCCAGATGGGACCCAGGCGCCGGGCCAGCAGATGCAAGGTGTTGCTCTCTTCATGCTCGCGTCTCATCCTTCTCGGCTGCTGTACTCCAGGGTTTGGCAGACAATCGATTCCGTACATATTTCGGAAGTGTTTGATGCAACATTTTTCCCACAGCCGATTCGGTGCATTTGTATAGTCGAAGCTCTGTAGCCTTGCGTGGAGGAGGATGCGGAGAACGACGACGAGGGTGCGGGGGATGTGGAGAACGACGACGAGGATGCGGGGGAAGGAGAACGAGGAGCAAGAGAAGGAGGAACGGGAGGATGTGGAAGAAGCAATAAGGATACCGAGGAGGAGGACTCATTGTTTTCCCCCGCCATCGCCTTCCACTCCTTGTCCTCATCATCACTACCCTCACTATATCCTCCTTATCCTTGTCCTCATCCCTCAGTGTCTCCCCCATTTCTTCTTCTCTCCGTCCTCCCCCCCATTCCCCCCCACCCCCTCGTCTCATCTTCATCACTAGCACCCGACTCACCCGCCTTCTCCTCATTTCAATTTGCCTTTCCTCCTACAGGCTGCAAGTTGTCTCCTCATCGGCACCATCATGTCTCCCTCAATCCAGGGGTCGACCTAGACGGTGCTTTGGCCATTTCGTGGACCGTTTCCGTTTCGATCTTGCGCTGCAGCAGTTGTGGATTGATGACAAAACCCGGAACAACGAAAACAAGCGACAACGAAAAACACCGTTTAGAGCAATCCTTCGCTTCATTCTCTCCTTCGCTTCTTCTCTCCTGCTAGGTTTAAGTCGGGCCTGGCCTGTCCCTCTACCGGGGGAATATTCAAAAATAGTCAACAATAGTCTGGGGACGATGTCTTGATAATTTTTCGACAATTTTGGAGTATTTCTTGAGCATTCTATTTTTCGTCGAAAATCCCCCTGTAGGGGGGCACGCCCGACCTGATCCTAGGTCGACTCCCCCTCGTCCTCGCCGTCGTCGTGCGGCGCCTCGCCGCCAGGAGATCGTCCTCCGGGCCCTGGTTCAGGCGCGCCCCTCCGTGCCGCCGTGCCGTAAGGAGATTATGTTGCATCTTCGGGGGACCCCGCCTGTCCCTAAAATTGGTGTCTTTTTTTGTGCCTTGCGTGGGCTCGATGCGGCCTCGGTGCGGATTTGGCGGGCATTCGACGCGGATTCGACACGGATTCGACACGGATCCGGCGAGGCCGACATGGATTCGACACGGATTCGACGCGGATAGGGTCGCGACGGGAGAGACGAGGTCCCCCGAGGATGCAATGCAAAGGAGGGGGGCGACGGGGGAGGAGGACGAGGAAAGGGGGGGAAGGGGGGAGGAAGAGGACGAGTGCGAGGAGTACGAGGAGGAGAGAGGCAGGAAAGAGGATGCGAGTAGGGAACAACAAGTGGCATCAACATAAAAGTTCGGAGGTCCGCGCGGATTTTTCGGATCGGCGCCGGGGCCCCCCGGCGGCGCCTCCGGCGCCGCCCCTGGCGCGCTCCGCGCGCAGGAGGGGGGTCCAGCGCCGATCCGAGAAATCCGTGCGGACCTCCGATGTTTTATGTTTTTATGCCACTTTTTGTAATAATAGTAATAATAATAATGATGATGATAATAATAATATTATCATCATTATTCTCATTAATAATAATAATAATAATGATAATAACAATAATAATAATAATTCCCCTAGAGGAGTGCGAGGAGTATGAGGAGGAGAGAGGAAGGGAAGAGGATGCGAAGATTACGAGGGCGGGGGAGGAGCGGAGGGGGAGCATGAGTCGCATGGTGGAGGGTGGAGGAGGCGGGGAGGCGGATGAGGATGAGGCGCCTTGAAAATAGGAGGACGGGAAGGACCGAATGGGACCAAATGGAGGAGGGCGAGGAGGGGAATTGACACGAGCATGGGAATGGGGAGGAGGGAGAACATCAGGATAATGGCATCGGTTTTGTAGCGGGGCGAGGAGGGTGAGGAGATTCGACTCTCAGCGACACTATGTGAGCTGCCCGCGTATGTGGAAGGTGCTCGAGGAGGTTTGGTTTCCCACCTCCCCTGTTCCCCCCCCCTCGGCAGACGCCTGGGCCTTGCTCGGTCGCTGAGTGACGAAGACGGGGATATGGCTGGCCAGCGACTTGTTACAGCGCTTTATCTCTACGATATGGACTGTCCGCCAAATCTATCTCATCCGCCGCCTCGTAGCTTTGGCACGTGCTGCACGTGCCCAGATGCTGCAGCAGGCTGAGCTTAGTGAGGATGGATAGACTTCGAGCGCCCCTGGGTACGTGCGAGGAGCACGGGCGCTTGAGGAGGACACCGGCCGGAATTGAGAATAAAGACAATGACGCGCAGGATCAGGAACATATGGAAGAGGACGATGTTGATGGGAAGGAATTGGAGGAGGAGGAGGAGGAGGAGGAAGAGAAACGGGAAGACGAGGAGGTCGGATGAGGAGGAGGAGGATGAGGAGGAGGAGGAGCAGGAGCAGGAGCAGGAGTAAGAGGAGGAGGAGGAGGAGGAGGAGGAGGAGGAGGAGGAGGAGGAGGAGGAGGGAGGAGGGGCGGCAGAGGAGGCGAGTCCCGCCACCGTGCCAGCCCGGCGCTCTGGGTGGCTGTCCGAGGAGCGACGGGAGACCGTAAGGCGTGAATCCGTAAACCACTGCAGCGCGCGCTTCCACGGCGCGTGCCTGTCCAGGGGTGGACCCAAATTGTGTTTTGGCGATTTCGTGGGCCTTTGTCGTTTCGACTTCGTTTTGCAGCGATGGCGGATCGAAGACAACAAAAAAAAATGAGCGCTGCCCAAAAAACGAAAGACATTGTTTACGTCGATCCCCGTCGTCTAATGTCCTTGTTTCCCTTGTTTCTCGGATTCCTTTCTGTCTTGGGGCCGCGGGTGTCTTGGGCATCTTGGGGGCTCCTCGGTCGTCTTAATTTGGGTCGCCTTTGGGCAGTCTGACAATTTCGGAGCCCGTCGTGGGTCCCTGAAGCGTCGCCTTGGGAGCCCGTTTGGCCACATTGGAGCCTTGATGGCCGTCTTGGAGGCGTGTTGAGCTACCCTGAGCCTCTTGGGCCGTCCTGGGGCTCTACTGGGAGCCTCCTTGGCCATGTTGATGCCATGGGGACCTCTTGCGCCGTCTTGGGCTGACGAAGACCCGAACTGGATTGGATGGAATGCGAGCATTGTCAGAGCACCTGAGGAAACGACGGTGGTGTATTACAGACTCGAATTTTCCTGGGGGTCCTTGTGGAGTCGTCTTGGGCCGCATTGGGTTGTGTTTGGCTGTTTTGTGGCTGGTTGTCGTTTCTATCGTCATCATGTCATCTTCATCGTCATCTTCATCCTCTTCGCATTTGACCATTTCGGGCATGGTGAGGTCCTTTTCCCCATCGGACGGGGCGCTGGCGGTTCCCATCATCGGACGTTGGCTGGGGAGCCGGGAAGGTGTATCCCTCCTCCTACCGTTCCCTCGGCGCGGTGCTCCGCTCCTCGACGGCGAGCGATGGGGGGGAATGAGAAGGAGAAGGTCTTCTCAGAAGGCGGCGGGACTTCTCAGAAGCTCTTGCGCCTTCTTACAAGTTTTGTTGTGTCTTCGGGGAAGACCCAGCACACTCCTTCGAGGGCCAGGGGACTTCAGAGACTTCTGATAATTCCTTTCTCTGATCATGACGACGATGACGACGATGACGACGATGACAATTTCTGGTGCTGTGCTGCTAGGCTTTTGTTTACCCACGCCGCCGACTCTCCCCCACCCGCGCCAGCAGCACTGACGCCATGGTCAGCCCGGCTTCCTCGCCGTCGCGGCTCGACCAAATCATTGATCCGCCTGCAGCACTGGGCGTTCGACGGCGTCGACGCTCGATGTCGTCTTCTTCCCAACCGTGCCCGTCCCATTCTCTAGGCCTCCTAGATGGGGTCGGAGTAGATGGGGCCAAAGGATCGCGCCGCATCGGCGATGCATCGGCGATGCATCGGCGATGCGGTTCGATGCGGAGCCCGATTTTCTCCACGCCGACGTCGCTATCGATGAGACATCGCCGATGCATTGGCGATGCGGCGCGATCCTCCGAGCACATCTACGCGGACCCCATCGAGGAGGCCTCTACGTTTGCAGTGCCCCCTGGTGCTCCCGGTCCTCCTTCTCCTTCGCACTCATGGGATCGGGTCGGGCGAAAGGGGGGGGGGGATTGGGACTAAGTCGGGCCTGTCCCTCTACAGGAGGGATCTTCAAAAGTAGTTTTAGAATAGTCTGGGGACGATATTTCGATTATTTTTGAACATAAATATTTTGGGGGGAGTATGTTTTGCGTCCTCTTGATTCTTCGCCCAAAATCCCCCTGTAGGGAGACAGGCCCGACCTAAGACTGGGACTCGGTGGGGGGGGTCACAGAACTGGCTGCGTGCAGCTGGCTGCAGCGCCGCCGCCCAGCGCTTTCCCCGATGCATCGGTGCCTCTGGCGCCGGGAGGCGCCAGGAAAACCAGCAACACGCAGCCCGTTTCAGAGGCGACGATGGGGGCGAACAGCCGAGGGGAGAGCAACACACGTACTCAGGTGCGCCGATGAATGGTGTCTTCGACAAGGCTCCCGGGCGAGTGCGTGGAATGCCCGCCCCTGGGCTATTCGCCCCGATCGTCGCCTCCGACCGTTCGCCAACCCACCTCCGGTATCCCCTCCCCCGCGCCCCCGCGCACGCCCCGCGGGAGCCCGCGAAGGTGGCCGCGGTGGCGCCACGGGGCAGCCCCGCGGGAGCCGCGCGCTCGCTCCGCTCCGTTTTGGGGCGCTCCGGGAGCTCACGAGAGTCCACCCCCCGAGCCGACGATCCTCAGGACGTGTGTTACAAGGTCCGGCTTGAATAAGGAACACTTACTTTTCAAGAGGGGCTCGGTCGTTCCTTTGGTTTGCATGCGTTCCGCTACCTTTTTTGCGGCGAGTCCCCCTGGTGCTTACTTGGAAAAAAGGGGCTTCGTTCCTTATTTATCGTTCCTTAGGTCAGGCCGAATACTGTACAGTCGACCCGCATAGTAAGGATAGGCATCCCTCCCAAGGATTGCCTGGCATCCTTGCCTCCTGGGTCCATCCTTCGCCGCTTTCGCTGGCCGCGCCCCGCTCGAAACGCTTCGAAATGGGCGTCCAAGGCCCTTGCATCCTTATCGCGCATCCTTACTATCCTGGTCGAGTGTAGGCCAAGGCGCAATGGGTGTTGACCCCGAATTCGGCTTCACCGATAGGTCATAACACCGCCCGTGTCGCATGTCGGCTGCGAGCGAGGGTGCGGAGTGAGAAGGAGATGGTCCTTCAGAGGTCTCGGAAGTTCCCTGGCCCTCTGAGGAGTGTTCTGAGCCTTCCGAAGACACATAACACCTCCCAGAAGGCCGGGAGGCCTTCTGAGAAGCCCCGCCGCCCTTTGAGAAGGCCTGCTGTTCTCACTTCCTCCCCTCGCACGCCGCCGAGTATGGGAGGGTCTCGAAGGACAGCCATACGCTGGCGCTCTGGAGTCGGACTGGGCCAGGACAAGGATGAATCCGTTCCACAGCGTTCCGGAACGCTCTGAGAAGGCGGTGGCGTTCGAGACACCCTCAGGAGAATCGAGAGACCGCAGAGATTCTCCACTGGCCCCCACCTGGCTCTGTCCTCGCCCTGGCTCTGTCTCCCCCGGGTCCTGGCCTTCCTCGGCCTCGTCCTCGTCCTCGTCCTCGTCCTCCTCCTCCTCGTCCTCGTGCTCGTGCTCGTGCTCTTCCTCGTCGTCGCCGTCGCCGTCGCCGCCGCCGTGGCGCCTCGCCCGGGCCCCGGCCGCGGCCGCGGCCGCCAGGGCCAGCAGCACGGCCGCGCCGTGGAGCTGCTGCGCCTGGCCTGCGGCGCCGGCGCCCCGCCCCCGGGCGACGCGGCGCGCCGCCCCCGCGCGGGGCCGCGCCCGGGGCCGGGGCGGGGCTCGCTCTTCGGGAGCCTCGAGACGGGAGGAGGAGGAGGAGGAGGAGGAGGAGGAGGAGGAGGAGGAGGAGGAGGAGGGCGGGGCAGGAAGGATCTGGAAGAGAGGTGGGGAGGGAAGCAGGATCAGGAGGATGAGGGGAAGGATGTGGAGAAGGAGGAGGATACTGAGATTGGAGGGTGGTAGGGGATCGGAAGAGGTGTGGTAGGACCGGTCGGGTGGGTGGGAAAGGGATCGGGAGCCTCGAGACGGGGGTCAGTGCACACGGGGGTCAGCCAGGGCACCAGATCCTGCAGGATCCTGCGAAGATCCCCGCTGGCTGACCCGGGCTAGCGAGCCGCTCGTGGCCGCGAGGCGGCCGCGCATATTGGTTGTCCCGGGTTTGCGAAGATCTGCGTTGATTTTTGTTTCTTGCATTGCAGTTTTTGGTTTCCTGCTGACCCGGGTTTGGATTGACCTGGGTCAGAAGATCCCCGACTTCTCATTCCCCCGACTCGAGTCGATCCGACTTCGACGGCTTCCGATCTCGATGCGACTTGGAATCTGGGCCATTTCGGTGTGGACTCCGAGGCCTTGTCGGAGGCTCACTGGCCTGCCGATGCCCGCCGAGTCGACTTCTCTCGGCTGGGCCGCCGATTTCCGCCGATCCGATTCATTTCGACCGCGGATCCGACTTGTCGATTCGATTCTGGGCTCTCCTGCCAGGAGGGAGGGATCGACCGATGAAGCAAATGAAGAACAACTCACGTGTGGGATCGATCAAAATCGACGAGGTATCGACGAGGGGCATCGATCGATGAGAATCGGGGCATCCATCGAGTGGTCGATCGCTGGGGCGCAGCGCTACCTCGAGGAAGGCAAGACGGCCCCGCGCGCGCCGCGCCCAGGCCAGGATGGGGGAATCGATCGGGGGCAGCCTGGGTTTTGCCGGGCGGGTGGTGATGGGTCGGGCCCTCGCCAGCACGGATCCCCCCCCCCCGCGCCCCCGCGCACGCCCCGCGGGAGCCCGCGAAGGTGGCCGCCGTGGCGCCACGGGGCAGCCCCGCGGGAGCCGCGCGCTCGCTCGGCTCCGTTTTGGGCGCGCCAGGAGCTCACGGGAGTCCACCCCCCGAAGCCGACGATCCATAAGTCGGGCCTGTCCCTCAGGGGGATTGGCCCGACTTCGCCCCTAGAGGGACCGTCGACTACTGCAGGGACCTAGAGGAACACGACTTTTGTTCTGTCCTTTTAAAGTAAAATATTCCCCCTGTAGAGTCTACAGGGGATATATTTTATTTTTGCCCATTTGGGGGGTATGTTTTGAGTATTTCTTTTTTTTCGCCCAAAATCCCCCTGTAGGTGGACACGCCCGACTTCAGATTATCCTCAGTCGGGCCATCGCAACCATGGATCACGGGGTCGTGGATTAGCGGCGGGTCCCGTTCCCAGGGGGGAGGTCGCGGATTCCCGCCGCCGAGCGAGGCAGCATTGGCCGCCTCTTGGTGAGGGCACCTCCCCCGCTCCATGGATTTGGCGACCGCGCGCCAGATCCATGGATCGCTAATCCAGGCTCGCGCGCCCCCGATGATAGGGGGTGGCCCAAATCGGGGGTGAAGAAGAAGGCCCTAAAGGGGCCCTCTCGGGCCCCTTGTGGGTACCAGCTGGCTCCAGAAGAGGCCCTGAGGGGCCCCTTTGAGGGATCGATCGACGAGGAGCAGGATGTTTGCCATCCGTGGCAAGCCAAGCTGCCAACAGCGGAGAGCCATGCACAGAAGACACCCTGCTTGCCTCCAGGGTGGCCTGGGTCTCTTCGGCGTCGACGGCTTTGCCATGGAGAGCGTGATTCAAGAGGGGCAAACACACAGACATAATTCATCCTCGATTCCCCCGGAAACTAATTGGGAAAGTATGGGAAGTGGCGGGGAAGACACAATCCCAGAAAATATGGGAACATATGGTGAATCCTGTTATTTGTGTGTATTCATTTGTGTGTCCCAGGGCCCCTTCAGTGATGCTCCCACGCCAGAGCTCAGTGGACGCCGTGAGATCGATCGGGGGCAGCCTTCACTTCAGAGGAGGCACACGGTAGGTTCGCGTCGTGTCGACGCGGCGACCACCCAGCGCGGGCGTTCAGGGTTGCACGCCGCTAGTGTTAAGTCGGGCCTGTCCCTCTACAGGTGGAATCTTCAATAATTGTAAACAAGAGTCTGGGGACGGTTTTTTCTACCATGTTTGATTCTTTTGGGGTATTGATTGCATATGTTTTATATTTCGTCCACAGTCCCCTTCCTTGTAGGGGGACATGCCCGACCTAATCCTCGTGGCCCATAATCGTCCAACATTGAACGCTCTGGCGACCGAGAGGCCGCCGATCGTTCCACGTTGAGCGATCCACGTGGTGTCAGAAACCGCGCCCAAGTCGACACGGCACGGACCTGCCGCACCCGTGCCGCTGCCTTCCGCCCGTCCTTTCCGGTTGGAGCCTCGTGGGGGGCCCTCGTCGCCACAACTGGATGCGCCTCGGAATCCTAGTCAGAACGCGCCCCGAGGAGGAGGCGGGGGAGGAGGAGGAGGAGGAGGAGGAGGAGGAGGAGGAGGAGGAGGAGGAGGAGGAGGAGGTGAAGGAGGAGGAAAACGAGGAGGAGGAGGAAAAGGAGAAGAAGACGGGAGAGGAGGAGGAGCACTGCGAAGCGGAGGAGGACGAGGACCACGAGGAGGTGTACGACGAATACAAGGAGGAGCGCGGCGAGCAGGAGAGGAGCAAGAACACAAAATCAAAGGAGGAGGTCGATGACGAGGTAGAAGATGAAGCGAACGAGGAGGAAGACAACGACGTGGAGGAAACACACCAGGAGCATGATGAGGATGTCGTATGAGGAGGGGGCGGCGGGGAGGGGTGATATGAGGAGATACAGAAAAACGAGAGAGAAGAGGGAAAGGAAACAAATGAGGAGAGGGAGGGGGACCGTGAGGATGTCGAGGAGGAGGATGTCGAGGAGGAGGGGCGGGAGGAGGAAAGACGGGGCAGTCTGGAGGAGGAGGAGGAGGAGGAGGTGCACTGGAAGGGTGTGATCGATGGGCACACCCGTTAAATATAGGTTCAGCACTTAGAGGGCGAGTCCAGTTCTGACAGTGATTCGCCCTATGGCTCAAGGGATAAACATCTGCCTTCTCCTCCTGCTGCCACAGTTGGTAGCGGAGCGCGGTCTCGGCAGGTGGCCATGGGCGACGGCGGGCATCCTTGATCGGTGCGCCCGGCCTTTGCTCGCGAGCCACTGCCGCGGCTGCGCTCAGCGCATTGGGAAGTGTGGGGATCCACGGCGATGCCCGACGACGGAGTGACGGGCGAGAGAGGCACCACTCCTGGCGACGGTGAGCGAGGCGGCGGGAGCGCGGACAGCGCGGCGTCTCCGGGGCCGACGTCAGGAGTGACCCCTGAGCTCCTGGAGCTGGTGAAGAAGTTAGTCGCCACGACTATGAGGGAAAACCAGTCCCAGGAGTCTCAGGCAGCAGGACGGCAGACATGGAGCGGCTTGAACGAGCCCAGCATCGATCCGTGGTCCACTCAGGACCCATGGTCGCAGGCCCGGCAAGGCTGCGGGACCCAGGAGTCTCAGGCAGCCGGCTCGGCGGGCGACGGCTCGAACCAGCAGCAGGATCAGAAGAACGGCGAGGCAGCTTGGCGCTGGAGCGGCGAGTGGGTTGCGGGCAGCCAGAGCGCCGGCGGCTGGGGTGCCGGCGACTGGCGAGCAGCCGACCCGAGCTGGCCAGGCCAGCAGTGGAGCGGCGGCGGATGGCAGCGCGGGGACTACTCGGATCCGCCCGCCTTCCCGGGCTGGGCACACTACCGAGGGTGGCGCAAGGCCGTCCGCCGCTGGGACAAGAGCGCCGACGTCGCGGTCTGGCGCCGGGCCGAGCGCTTCCTCAAGCTATTCGACTGGACAATGCAATCCAAGTTCGACGACGCTCCCGAGGCTGATCTCTCGGGTCCGGGCTGGCTGGACATCCTCATAGGGCGCATGGACATCATGGCCGGGGAGCGCGAAGGAGATGATCTCCGTCGCGCGGGAAGGAAGGCCCTCTTCGAGGCCACCCGCGAGGCCAAGGAGACCCTCACGGCCTACGCGTGCCGGCGCGAGGCCCAGCTGCTGAAGGCAGAGGGGCGCGACCTTTGGATGTCACCCAAGCTCAAAGGACAGTTTCTAGAAGAAGGTGCAGCGCTCTCGGCTCAGGGCGCCCAGAACCTTCGTACACTTACGCAAGGACGACTGGACTATGACAACGTGGCGCGGGCACTGAGACAGATGGACGCCTGCGGATCGGAGCGGCTGCTACCAGGGGCTCGCGGAGCGAGCGCCAACCTGGCTTCCAGTACTGAGGGCTTCGGTTCGGGCGCTGACGTAGGACCCAGTGGCAGTGCAGCTCACTCCTTCCCTTCCGCTCCGGTCGACGGTGGCGGGGGTGGTTACGACCAGGAGTCCGACGGCGAGATCGAGTCCTACGACTACTACGACGAGGACGAGGGATACGACGAGGACCTCGACGAGACGGCACTCCTGGCCGAGATAGACGATCTCAACCTCACCGAGGACCAGGTCGACGACGCCCTGGTCATGCTCACCAACGACCGGTCTTGGAAGCAGAATAAAGAGCTCAAAAGGGCCGCCAAGCGCGACAGGGAGTACTTCGGAGGCAAAGCCGGTGGCGATCGTATCCAGCCTCCACCTCGGGCCCATCCTGCCGGGCGAGGCCGGAAAGGAGACCGAGGGCGAGGCAAGGGACAAGGTCGCGGCCGCGGGTTCAAGCCGAAGTTGTCGCTCCAGCAGCTGATGAGGGTCACGAAGTGCAAGAACTGCGACAAGAAGGGTCACTGGAGCAGGGAGTGCCCGGAGCCCCCCAGGGGCCGGACGAGTGCCCCCTCGGGGCGCAAGGTGCTCAACGGCTACTCGTTCGAGGGGCGCACGACCGACTCCAACGACTGGCGCAGCCTGTCCTGTCCCAGCTGGGAGGAGGCCGAGGATGAGCTCGGCTCCAGCGAAGTCTACCTGGTCGCCAGGTCGACGCAGGGGCTTGTGGACCCCGGTGCCGGCAGCGATCTTGTCGGACTGGAGGCACTGAATCGAGAGTCACAGGCCCTGGCTAGTCTCGGGATGTGCTTTGAAGTCGTTCCCAGGCAGCATCGCAAGCCTAGGGCGGCGCACGGAGTGGGAGGTGCCGCCACTGTGCTTGCCTCGATATTTCTCCGATGTGCCTAGGAGGAGCCTTCGGCATCGTTGAGACCACGGTGCTCGAGGACAATGTTCCTCACATCCTCAGTGTCAACTTGCTCGAGTTTCTGGGTGCAGTGATTGGTTTGCCGAAGAATGACATGAGTTTGGACACCCCAGAGCCCAAGGTCACTTTGACTCGTCTGGGGTCCGGGCACCGCATGGCCGAGATCGCACGTGCAGTCTCGGGGCCGTGGGAGGTCCCAGCCTCGGCTCTGAACAAGTACCCGTTTCTGTCACCTTCATCTTTTCAGGTTAGAGACCGGCAGGCACCGAAGATGTTGGCAGACGGATCAGTGCAGCAGTACATCATCCTTCTCGTCATCATCTTAGCAAGGCACCCAGGACGTTTCAGAAGATCAAGGGCCAGGACCAGGACCAGAGCGAGCCAGGACTTCGGGAACTTTCAGAAGATCGTAGGTGCGTTCCTGGCCACGGGGTTCCTGGGGATCTACGTGGTGCTCGCCCGGGTCGTTGAGAGGATCGGGGACCACTTCCAGCCGCGGGCTCAGCGAGCTTGTTCAGACCAGGTCCCGGGGGGTCTCAGACAAGCTAAGGTGAAGGGGGCCGAGGACTACGACACCAGGGGAGGGGGCTTCGGAGCTCTCGAAGCCATCCAAGGCAAGAGGTCCGTAGCTACTTTAGGCTCAAGCCTGCGCGATCAGCTTTCAGCACTTTGCCTCCGAGTTCGGAGGCTTTCTTCACAGTCAGCGGCGGCACTCAGCGGCCATGAGGATGGCGCTAGTGATGAAGACCCTGGTCCTCCTCTGGATGTCGACCAGGGCGGCCGCCGGAAAGAAGAAGGGGCCAGGGGCGAAACAGGCTACCGAGGAGTTCCTTGCACGCCGCAACGTGGCACTCGCGGGCATCAGCTCGGACAGCGATCAGCCAGCAGATCAAGGCATGCCGCAGCCGCTTCCACCGCCTGGACCGTCCACCCAGGGGCCACTTGGACCGCAGGGCCAGTTCCAGGGTCCGGTGTTGTGGAATGCCGCGGCAGCGGCAGCCCAGTGGCCGCCTGCACCTCCAGCGGCACCGTCAACGGCACCAGTGGCGCCGACGATGACGCTGGGCACGGCGGCGGCGGCCGGCAACCCGAGCCGAGACATCGCCGAGCAGCCACCTCCCCCACCGCCGATAGCAGGAGCTCCAACCGCTCCGATGACGGTGGACGGAGGGGCGGCCGCAGCCTCGGCATCATCGACTCAGACCGGGAAGCTCACAGGTCCAGCAGCAGGCAAGCCACCTCCCAAGCCGTTTCCCAAGGTGAGTCCGAACGAGCGTCCTCGCCCTCCCAGCGAGGTGCGCTACTACGGGAACCAGCGCGGGAGCGGGAGCAAGTGCACTCGTTGCGGAGAGCGTCTGACGTGGATTCAGGCGGGGATCGGGCCAGCTGCGCCGCCAGCACAGCCTTCAGCAGCGCAAGCAGCCCGGGCGGCAGCGTCCTCAGCGGCACGCGCAGTGGAGATACTCCAGAACGATCCGGCATTCCAGGCAGGCGGGGCGGCACTAACGACGGTCAACAGCCTCAACACATTGATGCAGAGCCTGCAGTGGCAGCTGGGGGCACTACCAGAGGGGCTTCGAGAACTCGACCGCGTCCAACAAGTGGTGGACCGCATGGTGGAGGTCGTGACGACGGCCCAGGAGCAGCCGACTCAAGTCCAAGAAGGACTGCAACAAATCTATCAGAGCGTGGTGCACGTCAAGAAGAGCCTCGGGTTTCTGGAGGATCTGGCGGAGAACTTCGACGATATGCAGCAGCGGATCAACGACATGGGGGACTCGTTGCGCAATGTCGAGGGATTAGTGAGCCAGCTCGGCAACATGATGCTGCAGATCGGGCATGCGGTGACCAGGATGGTGCATCTCCTGAATGCGCACTACCAGATGTCGACAGGAGGAGAGCCGGGGGTGAACAGCAGCGGGGCTTCGGGCAGCATGGAGCCCCAGCCTCCGCCTCCACCAGGACCGCCTCCTCCGGAGAGCAGTCAGGGCGGCCAGCCACCGGCCACCACGGAGACGACAACGACGCCAGTCAGTACCGAGACCACGACACCCACGGCCGACCGAACGCTCGAAATCATTCCGGAGACGGAGGGGGATGCCAGTTGGGAGATCGCGAGCGACGCGGGAAGTCTCGAGCAGTAGTTCCCCCGGACGGGACATTTCCACGAGAGTCTCGGCGAGGCGCGAAGGCGCAGTCGCCGGGCCTGACTAAGCACTTCTGTGGCTGTGCAGCCTCTGGCGGCGCCCGTAGCGCTGGTAAAAGCCAGCATCCCTCTCTTTCCTCATCCTCTTCTTTCGGTCCCGGAGACATGACCAGGGACCCGATCGAGCAAGAATGGCTCGACGGAGATTTATGGAATGACGACCACGAGGTGTCGTGCGGTTCGCGGGTTCGGAAAGCGCTTGTCGAGGGAGCTTCCCGGGGGGGTTCGAATCGATTCAACGAGGGAGGTCCAGAGAGCTTCCCGTCCCGGGGTCGCTCCAAGGTGTCCTTTATGGAAGTCTTCTCCCCTCCTCGCATCGCCCCCGAAGTGGAGAAGTCCGGGGCTCCCCTCGGATCCAGGGCCAGCTGGGATATTAAGCAAGGTTGGGATGCCTCTCGGAAAAGTCACGCGAGGGAGCTCTGGAGGGTCATCCGGGAGGAGGCTCCCGAGGTCATATGGTTGTGCTCAGAGTGTCGTGCGTTTTCAGCGATCAATAGCCTTAACCGCGATCGCATGAACCCCGATGATTGGCATCGCTTGGTTTTGGCCGGGCTCCGAGACTTGATCCTGTGCATGGAAATCGCTGAGTGCCAGGTGTCCCGGGGCCGCTACTTTGCTTTTGAGCACCCCCTCTACGCCACCTCGTGGAGGACCGAGGTGATGCAGTGCGTGTTGTCTCTGCCAGGGGTCAAGCGTCTCAGAGTTGACATGTGTCGTTTTGGCCTGAATGTGGACGGTCGGGGGCTTAACAAGAAGCCTACTGGCATTATGACCAATCACCCCCACCTTGCTCGGTTGCTAGAGGGGCACCTCTGCCTCGGAGATCACGATCACGCGATACTCGAAGGCGGCAGTGTCACCACTAAGGCGGGGCGCTATCCGGCGCAGTTTGTCAGGGCGGTGTCCAGAGTCCAGAGCGATTTCGGAGCAGTGGAGTGGAGCCTCGAGCCATCAGCGCCCTTCCTGGGGAGATCTGGTCGAGGGGAGCTTCCCCGAGGAATAAGCGGAAGGCGAGGAAGGCGAGGCCTCCGATGCGGAGAGCGGGGGCGAACCTGAGACCCGGGGACCGTCCCAGGCCACCAAGGTCAGTCCAGATCCCGAGCCGGAGACTTTAGAAGATGAGAAGAGATTGCTGTATAGGATCCACGTGAATATGGGCCATCCAGAGATTCGCAAATTCGTCAGAGTCCTGCGAGCGGGAGGCACCAAGCAGCATCTTCTCAGGTGGGTCCGTCGGAGCTTTCGGCGTTCGGAGTGTGACGAGCGAGCTAGGACCGGCGTACACGGGCGAGTGGCCATCCCCCGCACTTTTCGGTTCAATCACATCGTGGGCGTTGATCTTTTCTACTTGGACTTCCAGGGGGTCACGCATCCTTACCTCAACGTGGTGGACCGCGGATCCAACTTGCAGGTGATGGTTCGCATCGCCGATGCTCGATCGGCCACGGTCTGGTCGGCGTTCCTTCAGTGTTGGATCCGGCCGTTCGGTGCGCCTCACTTCGTCATCTCCGACGGGGGTTCGGAGTTCGGTTCCAGGTTCGCACGGGGCATGGAACAGTGGGGGGTGTGCCAACACGTCTGTGACGCGGACTCCCCCTGGCTGGGTGGAGCGTCACGGTGGCTGGGTGAAGGACAGAGTGAAGGCCGAGCTCGAGTCAGGACCATTCCTCCCGGCCGATCTTCAAGAATTAGACGATCTGATTACCGAGCTTGTGGCACACAAGAACCGCTATTGGCATCGTGGCGGGTTCTCACCCCTCCAGTTAGTGTTCGGGGAGAATCCTAGGCCCCCACATGACATTCTGAGCGACGATCATAAAGGGTTGCCTGGATGGCAAGATGCGGTCCGTCCTCCGTCAGAGCAGGATCAAGCGGGAGCTGAGTTTGCGCGGGCGCAAGAGGTTAGAGCGGCGGCCAGGAGGCTCGCCATGGAGGCCACCTCTCGCGAGAAGATAAGCCGCGCTTCGAGAGCCAAGGCGCCGAATGTTCAGACCTTGACTCCCGGTCAATGGGTTTTCGTCTGGAGACCCTTCTCTCGCACCTCTTCGCGGGCCGATGCCCTCGGCCGGAGGCGAGACGGATGGACAGGTCCCGGGGTTGTCGCGCTGTGCGAAGGCGGAACTGCCTGGGTGGCGGTCCGCGCCCGTCTTTGGAAGTGCAGTGTCGAGCAGCTTAGGTTGGCCAGCTCAGAGGAGGAATACGGAATCCAGCTGGCCCAGGACCCTCAATGGCAAGACCTTCTTCGGGCTGCAGGAACCCGCCGGGTCTCTGCCGTTGACGTCGCCCGGGAGGGACCCTCTCCCGATGAGGCCTGGGACGAGCTGGCCCAGGTCCAGGAGGACACCGGCCCCAGGCTGCCGGGCCCAGGGGCCCAGTCCGCCGAGGAGCCTTCGTCGGTTTCTCGACCTCAGCCCTCAGTGAACGGTCCGTTGTCTCTTTCTCGGGGGAGTCGGGCCTCTAGGGCGGGTTCGACGACGGCCCAGCCGCCTTCTCGGCTGCCCTCCATTCCCGAGTCGCGAGACGACTCCGGGCCTCCCACGGCCCTCCCCTCACCTCGGGGGGGCGAGGACCTGAGTGCCTCGGACGGCGGTCCCGGGGGGGCGCCCTCCTCCACTCGCGTCTCTCCGTCTTCTTCCCTTCCTCCGACTCCTCCCGTGGGTCCTTCCTTGTCTCCTCCCCTTCCTCCTCCTCTCCCTCCTCCGTCTCTTACTCCGACGGCGACGAGTCGGCGGCTGCGGCAACCGGAGGACGTACCAGCGTGCATCCGCGCGGCCAGGGCCGCTAGGTCACCGCCCGAGGTCAAGCGGGCACGGGCGGAGACGCCGGGTGCCAGCAGACGCGGGGAGGCCGAGCCTCCCGAGGCTGCGCCTGCGGACCTGGGGGTCGCCTCCTCCTCCTCCGGTGGTGGTGTGGTCGACCCTCCTCCGGGCCTCTCCTCCTCCTCCTCTCCTCCAGGTGGTCCGGGCGATCCTGGCCAGGCCAGGGGTCTCAGAGTCGGAGTAGAGCGATCGAGGTCTGTGGCAGAGGCCGTTCGAGACCTTGAGACTCGAGGCCGCCCTCTGTCCAGGTCACCTTTCAGCCGCGGACCTGTCGAGAGTTTCTGGGTGGTCCCGGGGTCCGACGGCGGGGTTTGGGCCCCTCCGGTCCGTGCTGAGCGACTCGATGAGAGCTTTCAAGACGGAGGTGTTTTCGCGGCGAGCCGTGGCGGGGAGGTGCCCCTTAAGAAGCTCAGCCCGGCTGAACGGGCCAAGTTTGCTATTTCGGATGACAAGGAGTGGCAGGCGATGGAAGGCTCCGGAGCCGTGGAAGTAATTCCGCCCAAGAAGGCGAGCGTGGTGCGAGAGCAGCAGCCCGAGAGGATCATAACCTCGCGTATGGCCAGGAGGTGGAAGCTGGTGGAAGGTACCTTTGCGCAGCCGGAAGCAAAGTCTAGGTGGTGCGTGCACGGACACCGAGATCCAGATTCCGGGGCACTAGCTGTCTACGCACCGACGCCACAGACCACCTCTATCATGATGTTCCTTCAGATCATGACCAACCTCGGAATGCTGGGTGATATTGCAGACGCGAAGAATGCATGCTGTCAGTCCGACCCCATGTGTCGGACACAAGGTGAAATATATGTTGAGCCCTGCGAGGGCATCAACGTGGAGCCCGGCTCGCTCATTCGGCTTAAGGTCAATGTATACGGCCTGGACGATGCCCCTATGACAAGGCGACGGACAGTCGTGGGTTTTCTTGAGCAACATGGCTTCGTGAGAAGCCTGCTTGAGCCGTGCTGGTGCATCAAGTATGGCGAGAACAGGGATATTCTGAACATGATGTTGCTTGAGGTTGACGATTTCATGATCGCCAGCGCCTCTCCGGAGGCCAGGTCATGGATCAGTCGGACTCTAGAGTCCCGCTTCAAGTTTGGAAAATACCGCGACTGTCACGCCGGCCCTGTAGACTTCGCCGGCCGGCGGCTGTCTTTCGGACCCCAGAAGATAATCGTGGACCAGGAAAAGTACATCTTAAAGGAAGTGAGGCCCTTGTCTGTAGCCAAAGGTCGGATGTCGAAGAAGGATGAACCCCTCGAACCAGAAGAGTTCAAGATGCTCCGCTCCTTCGCCTACATATTTAATTGGGTGGGTCGCGAGACACGTCCCGAGGCAGCCGGTATCGCTAGTATCTTAGCCAGCAGGTTGAAATCCCCGACTATTTTCGACGTCCAGTGTGCCAACGCGTCAGCGCGCTCAGCGTCAGCGTCACTTGCGCGCGTCAGCGTCTCGTGGTCTGACGATCTGGAAGCTGAATCCCGAGCAGATGGCGTTCGTATCGTTCTCCGATGCAGGAGGCGTGGGCGCCAACATCAACCAGGACGATGACCGGGGGCTTCCGGACGACCCGACACAGGGCGCGTGGATGGTCTTGACCACCGACCGTTCTGTTCTGGATAACCACGCTGTCAAGGCATCCATCATCGGATGGCGCAGCAGCAAGCTGCGGAGGGAAGTGCCCTCGACCCTCGCGGGCGAGACCCAGGCCCTGTCTGCCGCAGTTGCCGAAGTAGAATTCCTTCAGGTGTTTTATCGGGACGTGGTTTTCGGAGACGTCGACGTTCCAGAGTGCCGGCGGGCCGCCGGTCCGTTCACCACCGTGCTGCGTCGGGACTGTCAGCTAGGCTCACGTGAAGATCAAATCCACGTGGTCGATGCCAAATCAATATACGACACCATGCAAAAAGAAGGCAACGCCAGTGCAAAGGACAGAAGAAGGGCTTTGGATCTTGCTATTATTTGTGAAGCACTGGAGAGGGCGAAAGGCAAGGCAAGGTGGGTGCCTCACGGCCGTATGCCAGTGGACGCCCTGACCAAGCATGACATGACCAAGAGTAATGCCGCCCTCTCGGAGCTCATGACTCATGGTAGGTTGATCTTAGTCGATGAGTGTTCGGAGCTGGAACGGAGGAAGTCCACCCCTGGCCTCAAGGACCGTTCGCAGGCTGCATCCAGGCGGGAGTTAGGTAACGACAACATGATCTCCTGGAGTGAGTTCCTGGCCCTGGACCCGGACTCCGGTGGTGGTGGTGGTGTGGTGGTCGGTCCTTCCTCCTCTCTCCTCTCCTCCTCCTGCACCTCTGGGCCGGCCGGCGCTTCCCAATCCTCTCAATCTTTTCAGTAGTTTCTGCCTTGCCTCAGAGCGAGATCGGGGGGGATTCCCGCATCGCTGAACTGTGCGATTTTGTGTTCTTGTCCCAGGGAAGGGTCTCTGACAACCAGAGATGCTGAACCTAGGAGAAAGTTTGACGAGTGTGATAGATGGGCACATTCGTTAAATATAGGTTCAGCACTTAGAGGGCGAGTCTAGTTCTGACCGTGATTCGCCCTATGGCTCAAGGGATGAACATCTGCCTTCTCCTCCTGCTGCCACAAGGGGCGGGGCGGGGGCGAGAGGGAGAATGTCGTGGATGTGGGGGAGGAGGACGATGACCGCGATCACGATCATCTCGACGACGACGCCGAAGACGCAGGTTGATCAAAATTGGGGGCGGTCAGAACCCCCACCCTGACACGTCGATTGATGAATTGTCCGTTTTCGGTTCTCGAGAGGGCGCCGCGGCCGTCATTTGCCAGGCTTGCGCCCGCCAGGTTTGGGTCCGAGGTCGTTTTCACTAAACAACGTTTTAGTAAAGGGGGGTCTGTCCATCCCCGGCAAAAGTAGGAGAAAACTGCGAACACTCTTAGGTGTCACGTTTCCTTGGCTCCATAAGCGATGATTGGGGATGCTGGACTCTGGCTATAATCTTACACTCGGGTCCGATCGAGCAGGGTAATTACGACTACCATGCGTGTCACGGACTGGCAGGTGAAAGCTGCGGAGTTGGAGCAAATTTTCGCTCTGGCTGCGCGGCATGATCGGCGGGCGTCCCCAAATCGTCTATTGATCGTCGCCGGGTGTCCCAGAGCCCACTCCGCCCAGGACCGCGCGATAGTATTATAGACTGTGTGCTGCCGGTGTATCGGTGATGCATCGCCGATTACAGGCCGATGTTTTCCCGTCCCTATCGTTGCCCTTCAATCGAGGGGCAGTGGATGTTTGTTTGTCATCCTTGGCCGGTGCGGCCCGGGATGCGAGATTGGCCAGGATGGACCTCGGGAGTGGCCCAGGGGCCGATTATGGGCGGATCTTGGCTGGCGGGGGGGGGGGGCGGCAACGGGCGGGGCAGGAAATTCCAGGCCGCATAGATGGGGTCGAAGCAGATGGCGTCGGAGGATCGCGCCGCATCGCCGATGCCGCACGATTTGGTACCCGATTTTCTCCGATCTCGCCGTCGCCGATTCATCCGATTCGGCGCGGTCCTCCTCGGACCCGTTCTGGCCACATTTTGGTTGCCCCCCAAATGGGGGGCGGGGGGGGGGGCGGGGAAGGCAGGGGGGTGGAGAAAGGCGCACCTTGCCAAGCACTTTTCGGGCGCGCTGGATGTCAGTTAACAATCACATCTGGAATCCGTACCTGCAATCCTCTGGTTCGCCTTCCGTGAATTGTGGATTACGGACCCACGCCAACGACTACCGAAGGGACTGGGGGAGCGAGGGAGGTGGTGAGGAGAGGGGGGCGGGGGCAGGAGTATGCTGAGGAACACAAGGACGTGGAGGGAGGAATCATAAGAGGAGGAGGAGGAGGAAGTTAGGAGGAGTGGGAGGAGGAGGAGGAGGAGGAGGAGGAGGAGGAGGAGGAAAGGGGGGGCCAAGGTAAAAAGGAGAGGGGGGAAGTGAGAGAGGGATGAGGCTGTAGAAGTGGATGGGGGACGGGGATCGCACTTAACGGGAAGAGAAGGGGGAGGGCATGATGAGCAGCGGGAGCAGGTGGGGCAGGGGAGAGCAGGCCGTGGAATGAGGAGTGGCATGGGGCTGGTCGAGCTGGAGGTGGACAGGGAGGCGGGAGAAGGCTGGCGACTAAAAAGGAGGAGGAGGAGGAGGAGGAGGAGGAGGAGGAGGAGGAGGAGGAGGAGGAGGAGGAGAGGGAGGCGGGAAAAGGGAAAGGATATTGAAGTGGACGATGGAGAGGAGGGAGGAGGGAGGATGTTGAGGTGGAGGACCCAGACCTCTGACGCCTTGACGTGTCACAGCATGGGACCCTGGCTTTTCGACCCCATCGCCAGGACCTTTGCTTTATCCTGGGTCGTTATTGTGGCAGAGGGAGTATAACTAACCGTTCCAGATCTTTCCGACATGTCTGAGGTGTGGGTCTTCCTGCAAACATCCGCTCGAACCTACAGCCCGAAGCGCTTCCGAGGTTCGTCCTGGCCATTGCTTGGAGTTGCGCGCAGCCGTGGCAAGTTGGGGAAAGGACAATCTTTCCTGCAAAGTCAGATTTGGTCGTCCAGTGCATGTTTGGGGGCCGCACTGCAGGATTCGGGTCTTCGCCCGGGTCTCGGGGGGGGGTAGGGGTGCACGCTTTCGTGCCTTCGGCTGGGTCTGTTCCGGGGATTGTCGCAGTGCAGTTTTTTTTTTTCGTGGCGCCGTCTGGAAAAAAATTGGTTTCGAGCGACGTTGGATGTCCCGGTCTAGCGTGTCGCGTGTCCGGATTTACGGGGCCATGAGATGACATCGAGGAGGGTTCGGATGCGTTAGGACCAATGCCGCCGACGCCGTGACTGCTCCAGTGCAGGATACAAGAAATGCTCGACCCCCACCCCTTCCCTGGGGATGGCTTTTCATGCCGGGTTGTTTGTTGATCTCACTGGATCGGCACGAACGGAATGGGTACGGAAAGAATGGGTACAATGGCCCACAGCAGTTCCTTTTCATTTTTGAACAGGACCCGCGGTCCGCGCCGCCGCCGCCTGTCCAACCGCGGCCGCTGCTGGTCTGGGACAACGTTTGTTGTTGGGCATCGCACCCACTTTTGCCATCGCGCCTCCGCCCGCTGCTGGGCCTCGGGGGTGGCGCCCAGCAGGCCGAGGTCCGCCTGCCGCGGCCGAGGCTCGCCCGCCGCAGAAAGCTTCGGATCGAGCGTCGTCGTCGTCGTCGTCGGCGTCACCGCCGCTCGTAGCTCGTCGATCGTCGTCGTCTTCGTCGTCCTCGTCGTCGGCGTCCAGGCTGGGGCCCGAAGGGGGCCGCGGCACCGCGAGACACCTGGGAGGTCCGGGGACGGCGGAGGTGGAGCCTCCGGCGCTGCGCGGGCCAGGCGGGGCGCCCGCCTGCCGGCGGCCCCGGCGGGGCGGCCCGCGCGCGGGCGCGGAGGGCGACGCGGCGGCGGCGGCGGCGGCGGCGGCGGGGGCGACGGCGCCGACGACAGCGACGGCGATCGCGGAGGAAGGCCGTGGGCGGCGCTGCGCGCGGGGAGGAGGCGCCCGCGCCACGGCCGCGAGGCCTTCAACGGGGTCGTGGACGCCGCGGTGCGCGCCCGCGCCTACGGCGAGGCGCCCCCCGGCGCCGGCAGAGCTGGCCTCCTGTAGTAGCAGCTAAGACCACGAGCACCATGGGCGGCGAGGGGCGGCGACGCCGGTGTCGACGAGGAGGAGGAGGAGGAGGAGGAGGAGGAGGAGGAGGAGGAGTGGGAGGAGGAAAGGGACACCAGCGCCAACGGCGACGGCAGGAGTAGGACGACGAGGAGGATTCGCGGGGGAGGGGGGCACGGTAGACAGCACTGTGGGCAGCTTCGGGCTTTTGGAACTCGCTCTGGAGAGCTATCCACCCAGATGTTCCCCACCTTCAGGGCGGGAGGTTCCCCGGAGGTCCAAGGAGTTCTCCCCCTTCTATTCTTTGGAATTCATCACATTTATATCGAGGAGGAGGATCGTTGGGCAGGCGGTTCGAAAACGTCGATTCTTCGAGGATATGTGGCGGTTTGACGTTTCATTGTCCTGGTCCTCATGGATCCACCTCGAAGTCCTGGTCGGAGAGTGCTCAAGGACGGGTCCTGGGGTCGACTCTGAGGGCGCAGGGGGGGGCTGTTCGGAGGTGCTCGAACACATGCTTCGTGCGTGTTCGGGAGGTCTTCAAGCCCCCAGGTAGTGTCCAACAAATGCGCCCCGTCCAGGGTCTCGTGAGATCCCGAATCGTACTGGACCTCATAGGTTGACTGGGCTGTTAACAAAAAGCTTTAACTTTAGAAACTTATGTAGACCCACGGTCCAGATGACAGAAGTTGAAACTTACACGTGCACATGGGACGTGGGAACAGCCGTCACTCGTACACGAAATGACGGTAATTTCCAACATGGCGCGGCATGTGTTCAGTTTGGTCGCGGCGGATTCGGTTTTCGAAGTTGTGCTATCTTGTCTTTGTTCAGAATCGACGATTGGGGACCGACGAGTTGTGCCCAACCCGAAGAAACGCAACAAGTTGCGCAACTCGTCGGTTCCCAATGGGAAAAGTGCGCAAGTCGCAAGTTCTCATTCCGAAAGGCTGCGCAAGTTCGTAGACCGAGCCCGACCCGACAAAACGAGAAAGGTTGCACAACTTGTCGTTACCCAATCAATGATGCTGCACATGTCGGCAATTCTCAGTCAGAAGTTGCACAAGGTCGCAAACCGAGCTCGACCGGACAAAACGAAACAGGTTGCACACCTCGTCGCTTCCCAACCAAATAAGCTGCATAAGGCGTTTGTTTTCCATCGAGAAGGTTGCACAAGGTCGAAACTTGAGCCTGGCCCGACAACACGAAAACAAAAGTTGCAGAACTCGTCGTTTCCCTATCAAAGGAAGCTGCCTGCACAAAGCGACTATTCTCAGTCGAAAATGTTGCACACATGCGAAAACCGAACCCGACCAGACAAAACGAGACAAGTTGCACAAATTGTCGGTTCCCGAGCCAAGAAGCTGTACAAGTCGTCACTTCTCATTCAAAGAAGTTCCACAGGTCTGAGAACCGAGCACGGCCCGACAAGAAAAAAACGGTTGCACAATTCGTCGGTCCCCAAACAAAGAAGTTGCACAAGTCGCCAATTCCATGTCAGAAAGGTTGCACAAGTTCGGAAACCGAGCATACCTGAGAACGGAAAAGGTTGCCAACAAAAGAAGTTGCACAAGTCAATTCTCAATCCAAAAGTTTGCACAAGTTCGAAAACCTAGCCCGATCCGACACAACGAAAAAGGCTACACCATTCGTCGGTTCCCTATTAGGAGAGCTGCACTGCGTAAGTCGTCAAGTCTCAATCAGAATAGTTGCACAAGTTTGAAGCTGAGCCCGACCTGACAAAACGAGAAAGGTTGCGCAACTCGACGCTTTCCAATCAAAAGGAGCTGCACAAGTCGTCCATTCAATCAAAAAGGTTACACAAGTTTGAAAACCGAGCCCGGCCCGAGGAAACGAACAAGTTGAACATTTCATCGCTTCCCAATCAAAAAAGTTGCACACGCCGTCAGTTCTAAATGAAAAAGGTTGCGCAATTTGACAACCGAACCCGACTGGACAAAACAGAAAGGTTGCACAATCAGTCGGTTTCCAATCAAAGCATTTGTAGAAGTCGCCAGTTCTCAATTCAAAAGATTGCAAAAGTTCCAAAAACGAGCCCGTCCCGACAAAACGAAAACAGACTTCCTGGCCCTGGCCAGGAAGGCCTGTACACAAGTCCAGGGCCCACGATAGGCCTGGCCAGGGCTGGTGGTGGTGTATTGTCTGGGGCTCTGCTATCGCCGCTGCCCTCGTCTCCCTGCCCGGCCTCTCCGCGGCCGACTGGTCCACGGTTTCCAACTGCCAGGTTCAGGTGCTTGCGATCGGCCACGCCGTGAGGGCATGCAACAAAAAATTGGATCCATCGTCTGTCCTCTATCTCCGCCCTCGCGTCCCAACCTCTCCCCTGTCCCACATTTCCCACATCCATCTCTCCATCCACCACTTGCCCTTCCTCACACTTCCCCGCCATCTCCATCCTATAATCTACTCTCTCGCTTCACCTCCCCTCCCTCCAACTTCGCCCCCCGCCCCCCCCTTTTGCGTCGCCACCTGTTCCCCCCTCCGCTCCACCTTCCTCTCTTTCTTCCTCTCTCTCTCTCTCTATCTCTTTTCTCTCTCTCTCTGCTGATCTCGCCGAATCAGCGCACTGCTTGCGGCATCTGCTGAAGCAGTGTACGTCGATGCGGCACGTCGGCCATTTTGCCAAACACGTTGTTTTTGAAGATGCCATCCTCTCTCCGTTCCCCGGTCCCTACCTTGTCCTCCTCCTCCTCCTCCTCCTCCTCCTCCTCCTCCTCCCCCATTCCCGCTTGGAGCCCTCCAACTTATTTACGCCCCTCTTCCCCCGCGCATCTTACCTCGTACCTTCCTTCGTCTTCGGTAGCTTGCCTGCGTTCTCCCACTTCTTCGCTCGTGAGCTGCGTCGCTCGCCGAGTCGCGCGTGCTTCTCCCGTCCGCGTGCTCGTGCCCTTGCCTCCCTCCACTCGCAGCACCTCCGAACATCTAGAGTCTAGGGTTGATCCTACTCGGGGGCGGCCAAGAGGGGGTTGATGAGATCAGGGATATGTGGATATCATGGCCAGGGCCATAAGATCTCCCCAGACGTCATGGCCCCTCTTCCTATTTCGATGCGGTCCTTGGCCGCCCCTGGCCCCCCCCCCTCATCGGACGACCCCGATCCCCTCCTCCAGTCCCGACCCCGACCCTTCTCTCTCGGTGTGCCTCCCTGGGGGGCTGGGTGCGGAGGCCGAGCGAGATCAGCCGAGGAAGGCGTTCTATCCCGGCTGCCCTCTCGGCAGCTGCCCCCGCAGCACCGATGCGCAGCCCACGGAGGGCACCAACTAACCTCTCTTCCTGCCGCGCGCGGGCAGGCGTGGGACACCCTCGAGCTGCTGCTCACGCACGGACGGCGCGCGGATAAGTGCCTTTGCTTTATCGCCGTCGTCCGCCTCCCTCCTCTTCCCTCCTCCTTGCTTCTCCTTCCCCTTCCAGTTCTGGACTTCCTGTGTTGTCTTCTCCGCCTTCCGTGTCCTCCCTCCTTCCTCTCCTCCTTTTGCTGCTCATCCTTCCCTCCTGCCTCCTCTACCTCCTATCCTCCTACTCCTTCGCCTTCTCTTCCTCCTCCTCCTCCTCCTCCGCCTCCTCCTCCTCCTCCTCCTCCCTCCCTCTCCGCTTCTCTCAGACCCGCCCCCTCCTACTCATCCCCCCCCCCCTCTTCCCGCTCCGTCCATCTCATCCTTCGGCCCCTACGTATTCGTCCTCCGCCCCTTGGTGTGATGGATGTGATGCGGCCAGCCGCGCGCGTGCTCCGTTCTGGTGTGGGAGGAGGGGTGGGGCGGAGGAGGGGTGGGGCGGAGGAGGGGTGGGGCGGAGAAGGGGGAGAGAAAGGGAGAGATACTGGCCAGGATGGGGGCGCAGCAGGAACAGGATGAGAAGGCACAGGAGCAGGAGCAGGAGGAGGAGCACCAGAGGCAGGAGGCGCAGTGCGTGATCCGGGGGGGCAAGGAGGAGCATCAGCGCCGTCGACGCGGTGATGAGGAGGAGCAGGATGAGCCGGGGCAGGATGAGGAGCAGCAGCAGGAGCATGAGAGGAG
Organism: Prorocentrum cordatum; assembly: GCA_963575745.1. Taxonomy (NCBI): domain Eukaryota; class Dinophyceae; order Prorocentrales; family Prorocentraceae; genus Prorocentrum; species Prorocentrum cordatum. Next base: position 1,136,692 of record CAUYUJ010016282.1, read on the forward strand.
GAGGAGGAGGAGGAGGAGGAGGAGGAGGAGGAGGAGGAGGAGAAAGAGGAGGAGGAGGAGGAGGAGGAGGAGGAGGAGCAGCAGGAGCATGAGAGAGGAGGATGGAGGAGAGGCAGCAGCCAGACGAGGGGCGGCAGAGGGTGGAGGAGGAGGAGGACGGGCCGGCGGGCGAGCAGCGAGACACCGCACTTCAAGATCCCAGAGTCAGGTTCGGGCGTCGGGCTTAGTGGGCCCTGGAAGCGACAGGGCAGTTTTTTTTACCGGTTCCGTTTTGCAGTCTTTGTTGCTGGTTCCGACGCCGTTTTTGTTACCGGTTCCATCGCCGTTCTTTCACGGGTTCCCGCTCCGGTTCCAATCCTGGAGCCGTTTTTGTTGCCGTTTCCGGTCGCCGTTTTTTTGCCGTTTCCATGTTCAAGGGACACTTTTGCGGAACCGGTGAAAAACGGCCTATGCGTCGGGGTGCCATCCAGGGCTGCTCACGGCCAGGGCCGCCCGCCTCTGGCTGCTCGCCGTCGTGCTCCTGTGCCTGCCGCTGCTGTTTCTTCTTGGTACTCTTCACCTTCTGCCTCGCCCTACCCCTGCTCCTCCGCCTCCCCCTGGTGCTGTTGCTCCCCCTGTTCATATTCCCCGTTCTTATGCACTGCCTTCCTCTGCTCACCTTGCCCTTCTTAGCCGTGTCAGCACGTGCCTCGTCCTTGCCCCGCCCCTCATCACAGCAATACTCGCATCCTCCCTATTGCCACCTTCGTCCCTCATCGCTCGTCGACATTCCTCTCTCCCTCCCTCCATTCCTTGTTTCCTCTTACGCCTTCCCTCGTGCCCCGCCTCTCGCCTCCCTCCCTTCTCTCTCGTAACTCTTACCGTATCCCCCCCCTCTTGTCGTCCACATTGCCTCCTCCCTCTCCAGCATTATTTGGTCAAGCTGCCCCAGTCTGAGCTCACAGCGCGAGCCGTGCCGCCCATGCCCAGCGGGCCCAGTGTGAAGGATTGCCCGCTTCTGGCGCTCGATGCGCTGCGCATGGGAAGCAACCGCGGGCCAGATAAGGTACATCCCAAGGATGATGCGGCCTCGTCCGCTTTGTGGAGCACTGTTGCTCGTGTTCGGCAGCAGGTTCGGATGGATGCCAGTGGGCAACAGTAGCCAGTTGCCTTTGCGTCGAGCCGATTCTGGGCTTCGACTGTCCATGTGCGACTTTGGGGGGTAAGTGCGTCCACGGCGTAACCCCCGCCCAAGCACATACTCCGAGGAGGAAAAGGTACTGATGCCGCTACCCTTCGCCCGGTTTTCCCTTTCTGGACCTCTTGGGAGGCCCTCGTCGTCACCGCTGGATTCTCCTTGAAATTATTGTCAGAACGCATCCCAGGAGAGGTCCGAGGAGTAGCGTTATTGATACCTGTTGGTCTCCCCACATACAGCCGAGCTGAGTCATGTGCTATGTTTTGAAGACGGTCGCGCGTGGGTGTTTTTTCCCCGCGCGTTAGGGCAACGGAATCCCATGGGCAGTGCGACAGTTGCAGGGGCAGTGTTTTTGTACCGAGGGCTTCCGGAGTGGCTATTTCAGGCAGTGGGTTGCAGTACCGCCGCAAGTGGTCGTATTTGTTGACTGGAAGTTCGTGGTAGATAGTATGAGCTGCCAACGACATACACATTGGACACACGCACGCGTAAGCCGAAGGCAGTGAGAATCATGGCACTTGACGTTGGGAACGGGCTGCTGTGGTAGAGGCGCGGCCCTCGCCTTCGACAGCACTCCGAAACACCTTCCACGGCGATTTTGCACAGGCAAGCTGACATACTGTGGAGGCCGATGCCAAGAAACGCCCTGCTTGCCTCCAATGTGGACTGGGTTTCTTGGGTTTCGATGGTTTTGCTATGGAAAGCGTGACGTCCCCACGCCAAAAATCAATGGACGTCCTGGGGTATCAGGGTTGGGTTTCTTGTGGAATGTTTCTTGTGGACTGGCCTCCACTGTATGGTTTTGCACGCACATCGTTTTCGGGTTTGGCGGCGCGTGAAGAGACTCGAGCTTCCGCTGTCGAGGGGTCGGTCCCTTCGTACCAGTGTGAGCCGCCAGTCTTCTTGACAAGTCATCCGTGTGGCCCGCTCTTTGCTTCCTTTTCCCCCTCTCCGCTGTTGTTTGTTACTTTGTTTGTTGTATTGTTGTTGATGATGTTGTTTTCGTTGCTGTTGTTGTGTCTTATGTATTCCCATTATGATGCTTGCTGTTTTTTTTTCTCGTTTTCCCCCTCATGTGTATTTGTCTCTCTCTCTCTCTCTCTCCCTATCTCTCCGACCACACTCTCGCCGTCGCCGTCGCTGCGTCTGGGTCGCCGTGCATAGGTGAAACTTCCTGGGGGGCCCTATATTCGATTCTGGCTCGAGATCGAGGGTGGGCCCCGGCTGCGCCGCGGCGGGGGTGATGGGGAAGGACGATTCATCGGATTCGTCCTCGGAGGAGAAAGCCAAGAAGAAGACCAAGAAGAAGGAGAAGAAGAAGGACAATCATGAGGGCAAGAAAGCTTGTGGTCGTCCTCAGTCGTCGTCGTCGTCAACCTTTTTCTTTCCCTCGTCATTGTCGGCCCGCCTCCCCCCTGATCCAGACCTCTGACGTCTTCATAGCTTTACTCGGGTGTGTTGGAGCTCTCGACCACGCCCCCCGGGGCCGGCTTGTCATTCCGACTTGCGTCTTGATAGTCTGGGGTCTGAAAGTTTCCCTTGGAGACTCAAATTGAGACAAGCGACGGGGTTGAAACAATACGTCCGCCAAAGCGCTGGTATCCGACTCCCCCTCTCCCCCTCCTCGCAAGGAGAAGAGGAAGGACAAGAAGGGCGGGAAGAAGGCCCGCCGAGCGCGCGGTTGGCTCCAGAGCCGAGGTGCAGCGTTGTGATGTGTCTGAATGTTTGTGTCCCCGTTCCGGGCCTGGGGACCACTGAAACACATGTTCAGGATGCCAAAGGTTGAGGTAGTTCCGCAGATCACCCAACCGTCTTACTCGCTCAACAAGCGCAACCAATATGAAGTCCCACGTTGTCCCCAACAGTTTGAGCCATGGAGACGCACGCGCTCGCAAGATGCATGCTCAGGATTCGTATCCGCCAGTGTCTTCTACTGCTATTTCAATGCTGTCATCTACCGCACGGCGGTTCTAGACATTGCTTTGTTCGATCTTCCAGTTGAATCTTGGCGTCCAGCACACAAACCGATCGGAAGTGCTTAGAATCCCACCCAAGATAAGACAGCGAAGCATGTCGTCCAGCGATTGGGGTCGCGAGTTTGGGGCCCTGCAATGTCGTCGCGGAGGCATCACGCGCGCCGTCTTGCCGTCTCTCGACCCGCACGCGTTATTCATCCACTCGTGCAACAGATAAACATGGTCGTTCCTTGACCGTGCCACGGTGTTGGCGTCCTGTGTGCCGAGCAGCTGGCGATCCAGACGCCTGACCTGAATCATCTGAGCTTGTGTGTGTCCTACGTGTCGAGATATGTTTGCAGTGCCAGACTGTCCGCGCGCAGTTCGGCTTCAAATGTGGCGTCTGGTGACGTACCCCACCTTGGCCGGAGGTGCCCAGGCGAGCGGGCCCGAGACGGACACACACCGCACGTGTTTCGCCCCGCGTCCCCACGAGCTGGTGCCCAAGGCTGTCCAGAATGTCGTGGTTTTTACGACGAACGAACGCCACACACACCCATACTCATAAGGGGGAACGTTGGGAGGAGGACTAGCTATGGGTGTGGGTGCGGGTTGTCGGATCCTGGGGGGGCGCTTCCTTTCGAGCGGGGGCCCCCATCCGACAACACACACCGATAGCCCCCTCCGTCCCACCTATGGGTATGGTTGCGTGTTGTTCGCTCGTCATTTTACTTCTGTATACTACGCTCGGGCACGCGACTTTTCAGTGTGAGGGTAGGTAAGTCATGGGGTCGCTTGCGCAGAAAGGACCTGGCGGGATCTCGGGAATCGGTGACCTCGATCCCCCAACATGCCATGCATTAGTCGTCCTGGTTCCCCTCCTTTCTTGAGCTATGTGGGCTCAACCTGCCTTCTCTTCCGGGATGCGTTCGCTGGCGCACGAGGCGGGGGAGCCGAGCCCGCTTTGGTGTTTTTTTCCCTCAGATCCCAGTCGTTTGGCCAGCACGTGCCGTAGAGAGGATGGCCCCCAACGGTACAATCCAACATACATCATTGTCATCATTGTCATGCCTGAGGGGGCTTTTCCTCATCCTCCACTGTTCCGCCTTCGCTGCCATTCTCCGGCTTATGTGGGGGCTTCTCGTCGTCATCATCATGGTGTTCCTTCTCCTCGCCCCCCCCGAAGGATAAAAAAGATGAAAAGAAACGGAAGAAGGCAGATAAGAAAGGTGGTAAGAAGGTAGGCTCATCCTCAGATTCTTCGGACTCGGACCACAACGAGAAGAAGGCGAAGAGAAAGGACGGCGATGGCAAGGATCAGGCCCAGTGTTTCCTTGTGCTTCGGTGCCCGCATCATGTTGTGTCACTGTCAGGCATGGTTTCGCTTAGCCATACGTCAGATGCACTGTTACTGTGAGAAAGCCTTCTCGCAGGGCTTGGCTCAGGGCAGTGGTGAATCCCAGCCTCCACAGAAACTTCAAGCTGGTGGACTGAATTTCCAGGCCAGGCAGTGAGGCGATTCAGATCTGGATAGAGGGCGACCGAAGCAGGTGTGCGATCGGGGGCTCGGAATCCGAGCCGTCGAGGAGGAGGACGAGGATCGCGAAAGCTTCCGTTCGGTGTCCCTCCGCCCTGGCGTGTCCGCAGCGTTTTCGCGTTCGAATGGGTTCAGGTTGGCCCGCGGCCGGCATTGCATGTCGGAGGGCGCGGCGGATGTTTGTGCTTCGTCGCCTTGCTAGATGTTTTGTGCTGTCATGCGGCTGGGCGTGTCGGCGCTCGTCATGGTCGTTGCTGGTAGGCATCTGGTGCAGACGGTCACCGTCGTTGGTGCGCATGCAGTGATGATGTTGAGCGCTACGGTCCGGGACGCGGTTTCCTGGTGAACCATTGCGGCCACGTGTTGTAGTCGCAGTCTGCAGTGGTCCTGGTGGGCCCTCATCCTGCGATAATCGTAGAAGCCGAAGTGGTCCACGACGTTGTAGTATAGGTCGCAGCGGTTACATGTTGTGCGCCGCTTGCAGTGTGGAAAACTCGACGGTGCCCGTTGTCGTTCCACGGATGTGATCTGTCGTAACTTGGTCAGGCTTCGGGACCGACATCTCTTGGTCGCGCAAAATGAGGCACCAGATGAGAGTCTGCGCGTGGGCGGCCGCTCAGGGACCGAGGCGCACACGGCGGGCACTGGGCGGCCAGAGCACCTCTTCGCTGGGTGCAACGGAGGCCCTGTTTCACCCTTGCTGAAGCTGCACGAACCCACGTGACCTAGGGAGGTCAGTCTGCCCATGACGATCTGAGAAAGGACAAGCAGAAACACACACACACAGCAGAACCCTTACTACTACGGACAACCCATCCTTGCCCTTCCAGCACCGTGCACGTGTCAGCAACTGTTGCTCGTCGTTATCTCGGTGGGGTGATGAGAGCCCATAGGGGCCTCTTCAGCATGGTCCTGGCGGCGGTTTGGGACGCGTACGGTGCGGAGGCATGGCCCTGAGGCCGTATTCATGCCCATCTTTTGTCGAGTTCTTTTGTTGCGCTAAGGCGCTCCCCGACTGAGCGCTGGCGCGCCCCCGTCGCGCTGCGGCCACCCTGCTTCTTCGCAGGCGGTGGCGTGCCGGGCGGCCCTTTTGGGCGGCGGCGGCAGTGGTGCTTGGAGGCGCGGCCTAGCGGCCGCCCGGCCTTGGCGAGTCGGCGCGGGGGTCGCCTGGTGGCGGCCCCTGCGTGGGCGTGCCTGCCTCCTCCGCCTCCGCCTCCGCCTCCTCCTCCTCCTCCTCCTCCTCCTCCTCCTCCTCCTCCTCCTTCTCTTCCTCCCTCCGCCTCCTCCTCCCTCCTCCTCCTTCTCCTCCTCCTCCTCCGCCCTCCCTCCCTCTCTCCCTCCCTCCCTCCCTCCTCCCTCCTCCTCCTCCCGCTTCCTCCTCCTCCCTCCTCCTCCTCCTCCTCCTCCTCCTCCTCCTCCTCCTCCTCCTCCTCCTCCTCCTCCTCCTCCTCCCCTGGCCCCCCTCCCCCCTGCGCCCCACTGCCATCCGTGTCTTTGGCGGTTCCGTCTTGGCGATAGCTTCCATGTGTGCGGTGGTCCATTGAGCAGTTGGGCCGTGCAGGTGCACCGTGGTGTCGGATGGGGCCGTCGCCCCCCTGGCGGCGGCAAAGCCCCCCTTGGTGGTCGTCTGTTCCCACCCCGCGCGTCGGACTTCTCACGGCCACTGGAGGGATGCAGGGGCCTCGGGCAATCTGAGTCCTCGTAGCTCTTTGGGGCCCGAGCCCCCCTTGGTGGTCGTCTGTTCCCACCCCGCGCGTCGGACTTCTCACGGCCACTGGAGGGATGCAGGGGCCTCGGGCAATCTGAGTCCTCGTAGCTCTTTGGGGCCCGAGATGCCTGCGATGCGGTGCTTGTTGCTATCCAGTGCCGCGTCGGTCCCTCGGATTGTGATGGCAACGGCCATGTCTCCGTCCGTGTTCGTTTGACGCTGGCACGTACCATTGTTTGTCTGCAATGGCGGCTCCAAAGGCGTTCGGCCTTTGAGACGTTCGGTGGCACCACACGGTGATGCACTGGTTGCCGTCCTGGCACCACACGGTGATGCACTCGCTTGGCCCAGGTCCTTTCGTACCGCGGTAGCTGATGTCGGACTGGATGCCCCCTTGCCCCGAGGCGGAAAGGACTATCGGGACGTCAGTCGGCCTGGAGCCGAACGTCGCCTTGAGTCTTCGTTTGCTCGCCACGGTGCCGTGGCGCCCAAAGAGCGCCACGGAATCCTGGATAGGGATCGCATTGAGGTGGGAGGTGAAGGTTGTTGTGATGGCGTCGGTGATGTCGACATCAATTTGTTTGCGTGAGTGGTCGCGCTTGGCTGTCTTGTGACCCTCCTCTGCCCTAGATTTGGTCATGTCTGTTCTTCCTGGTTGCCGCGTGCCGTTGGTTGGTGCAGCTCCTGGGAATTGAGATGTGAAGAGCTCTTGAAGAGACGACGTAACAGCGAATTCGTCCGTTTCGCAGATGGTTCCGCGGATTCAGATCACGGTGTCCGCGGGGTCCAGTGCGACTTGGACCACACAGTCTGGATGCAGGAGGCATTTGCCCTCTGTGCGGCCCAGTTGGTAGACCGTTACCCGGATGTGGTTTGGCGTGGGCTTGGTAGCGTTTGTGGTCCTACGGTGAACGGGCATGCGGGTTTCTTTCCTTGGGTAGCGTTAAGTCGGGCCTGTCCCTCTACAGGGGGATTTTCGACGAAAAATAAAACATACCCCAAAAATAGCCCCAAAATAGTCCAAAAATAATATGGGGAGTATTTTTGGGGTATTGTCTAACCTTTTGGGGGCATTTTTGTGAGTTTCGTTTTCCGCCGAAACTCCCCCTGTAGGGGGACGCGCCCGACTTAAATGCCAGTGGGTGTTGTGTGTCGTCGTCGCTCTGCTGGGCGCCAGGGCGATGGGCACAGCCCCGTGTTGTGTTGCCGGGGCCGACGAGTGCGGCGGGGGCGATGCCCCGGCGGATGTCGGCCGAGGCCGTGGACTCTCAGCGGGTCCCGGCAGGGGCCTGCTTCTGTAGCGCCAGGGACCCTGGCATCGCTCGGACGTGTGCATCTTTTTCTCGGCGAGGACCATCGAGGAGCATCCTGGATCATGTCGCGAAAAAAGTCACGCACGAAACCGAAAAGAACACAGGAAATGGACGTCCGAGCGATGGCCAGGGGAGCGGTGCGGCATGCCGTGCACAGACCGCGAGTCGGCGGCTGCCCCCCCACTTGGGAGAGCGGGATCATCATCATCATCATCATCATCATCATCATCATCATCATCATCATCATCATCAGCATCATCATCATCATCATCATCACCATCACCATCACCATCACCATCACCATCACCATCATCATCACCATCACCATCATCATCAGCATCAGCATCAGCATCAGCATCAGCATCAACATCATCATCATTATCATCATCATCATCATCATCATCATCAACAACATCATCTTCATCAGCACCTGATGATCATCATCTCCATAATCTCCATCATCATCACCATCATCATCGTCGTCGTCTTCGTCTTCCTCATCATCATCATCATCATCATCATCATCATCCTCATCATCATCCGCATCATCCTCATCAGTTCGCTCTGTACATTGCGTTGGTCGGAGCGGTGTTGTTGGTATACGACGTCGAGTTCGGTAGTGCGCTTGTGAACCAACTCGTCATTTGCAGCGGTTGATCGGTCGACGCCACAGCTGCTCTGGAGTGCGGCGACGCAGGCTTCCTTGCGGGACAGACTCATATCTGGTAAGGTTACCTTCGGGCAGTTCTTGCCTGGTGGCTTGGGCTGCGGAAGATTGGGACGGTCACGGTGGGGACCTTTCGAGGCCGCGGCGCGCGCGTGGACTGAAAGCGAAAGTGGTGCCAATGTGTCATGGCCTCGGATTCGACGTGTCTGGTCTCGCCAGGGAATAACGGATGTGGGGTGTTTGGCGTTTCGGCTCGTTCTGAGCACAAGTCTCGAGCCGAGACTGGAGAGGGAGGAGGGAAGGGGAAGAGGGATGGAAGAGGATGGAAGGAGGAAGAGGAGGGATTGAAGAGTATGAGAGGAAGAGGAGGAAGGGGGGAGTGTCAAAGATCTTTTGATGAAGAACGCGATTATGATTATCGGGCGCTCTTCTGCCGGCTGCCTTCATGTGCCCTTTCTTGTTCTCGGCGACTTGCGCCCACACCCCCTCATTGGACCCCTGTCTCGCGACGCCAGGCGAGGGAAACTTGGATCTTCAACCGGGAGAAGGCGATACGGAAGGCAGAGCCAGACCTGCCCAAGGGCGATGCCTTGAGGAGAGCGGTGGAGGAGCTTACCGATCCCGACCTCGCTTTTCGCGACCTTATCCTCCTCGCTCGCCTTCAGTCGATCTGCTTCCCCCACCTTTGCATCTTCATTTGTCGTGTCCTGTTCTCCACCTTCTTTCTTGCCATCCTGGCCTTCCTGATCCTTCTCCTCCTTCCCCCTTCCTCCCTCCGTTCCTCTCGTTTCTCCCTCACTCCCCTCCTGTCCCCCTCCCTGACCTCTCGCGGTGCATCCCCCCTTCTTTTTTCCCCTCCCTTGCCTCCCGTCCCTCCACCCTCCTTGCTGTCCCTCCCCAGTCCCTCCTCTCCACCTCCTTCCCCTCCCCCCCACACACTTTGCACCCCCATCCGCCCTCCCCTCCTCGCTCTCTCCCCGCCTCCTTCCATCTCCCAGCCCTCGCCCCCTCCCCCCCTCTCCCCCATGCTCTCCCTCCTCCCTCCCCGTGCTCTCCCCTCGCTGGCAGGAGTACTGTAGCATCTACGACATAGGCGTGGGCGCGGAGGAAGCCAAAGCCGCCAAGGCGGCGGAGGCGCATGCCATCCCCGAGGTTCAGGCGACCTCGCCACGGAGGGAAGCCGTCGAAGGATTGAGGTTCGAGCGTTGTTTCCCCAACCATCCGGTGTTGGGTTCTCGCCTTGCATCGAGCACCTGTGGTCGCGTCTCACCTCCTCCTCCCCTCTCCTCCTCTCTCCTGCCTCCTGCCTCTCCTCGCCTCGCGGCTTCCTCCTCTCTCCTCTCCCTTCTCTGCCCCCTCCCTGCTCGTCTGCGTCCTGCTTGCGCCGCAGCCCCGTTGAGACCCCACGGCTCTCCGTGGGTCTGCGAAGCGTGACACGTCGCCACCTCCGTGGGCTCCTGGGACCTCGCGGCTCCCTGGATGGCTGCGAAGTGTGAATCTGTCGCCACGGTCGTAGGCTCCTTGGAGGCCGCGCGGAGTGCGGTTGCACGGGGACCCAGGGGCTGCGAAGTGTGCAACGGTCGCCACTTTCGTGGGCTCGTGGGAGGTCGCGCGGGGTGGAGTTGTATGAGGACCCAGCTGAGACCTCGCGGCTTCCTGGCGGACTGCGAAGCGTGCAAGCGTGGCCACTCTCGTGGGCCCCTGGGAGGTCCAGCGGAGTGGCGTTACACGGGACCCAGTTGAGACCTCGCGGCTCCCTGCGGGGGCTGCGAAGAGCGAAGTTGTCGCCACTTTCGCGGTGCCCGCACCTCTGGACGGTGCGCGCCCGCACGGAACGGTTGCGGAGGGGGCGGCGGGAGAGGCGGTGCGCGCGAGCTCGGCCTGCAGCAGCTCTCGCACGATTGACGGAAACACCTGCCTGCTGTGTCCGGCGAGTTCGCGGTAGCTGTCGCCGGCGCATCACTGGCGCGGGCGCCGACGAGGGATGCAATTGACGGCGATTACTCCAGATTTCGTCATAAAAGGGAGGGGGTCTGGACCCTCCAAGACAAGCCATTTCAGACCTCCCCCGTGGGAGAACCCTCCAAAACATCGTCCCCAGACCCCCCAGGCCCTCCAAGATAGCCTGGAAGAGACCCCCCCCGAAATGAGACCCCCCTCTCTTTATTACGAAATCTGGAGTATTCGCATCCAACATGGCAGGAGTTCTCGTAGCGCGCGGCGCTGCCCCGTCACGCGGCGTTCGGCACTGTCGCATATCGCAGCTCGCAGGGGACCGCTGCGCCACGGAGCACGTGGCGGTGTCTTGTGTGCGCGTGGCCTCCCATCCTCAGCTGCCTCTGGCCCGCCATGCCACCCCGTGCTCTTGCCTCGTCCAAAGCGACGCGCTGTTCTGTTATCGGGCGCAGTGCGCTGTTCTGTCCCGCGTATGTTGCGCTCGGCGTTGCTGTTGCTACTGAGCGTGTATGCCCTCCTTCATGCGCAGCGCGGGTCCTAAATAGATTGCCAACGGATTAGAATTTGTTGGGTACGTCACCAGGTACTTACGGTTCGTCGGGGCGCTTCCGTCGGAGCTATCGTCGCCACGGCTGTGGATTCCGCCGGACATGCCGGCTATAATCCGCCCCTTGGAGAGGTCGGGGGGCCGCCGCGAAGAACGAAATTATGCAGCAGAAAAAAAACAGCGGGTTTCTGCTTAGCGCTCTCGGTTTCCATGGGGCCTCCACTGGGCCAGGCCGGGTGGGAAGGCACCCGCCCCCATCCTTCCCACGAGCGCGGGGATCGTCTCGATTTGCTTAATCCCGTCGTTGGTCCTCGACGTCGGCCTCCGGGGCCGCATTCGCCCTCCAGGGCCATCGAGCGTGAATTTGGGACGAATGCCTGCCATCCGGCCGCGGACCCACGGAGCGAAGCACATCTGTCCGTCAGAAGGCCGGGTGGCCATCCCTGCTCCTTCCTCCCCATCCCTTCTCCGCCATGCCTTCTCTCTTCCTGCTCGAGCCCCTTCCCTTTCTTGCGGGTATAAGTGGACGCAGCAGTCGCAACGATAGCGATCAGGATGGCGGGAAGGATGGTGACAGCGTGGACGAGGGCAGCAAACAATGCGATGATGGTGATGGTTGAGGGCAAAAGTTGCATGTTGCGAACGCTTATTTGCGTTAGCGACGGTGGGATGATGAGGGCGGCGCTTCAATACTCAAGTTCTACGAAACCATGTTGGCTTGGCGGGTGGGGTTGCAGGTTCGTGGGCTCAGGTGGGTTTCCGGATTTGCAGTCGCACGGTGCAACTAGGCCCCCGATGCGGTAACACACGTGCATTTGTCGCCGTGGATTCCCCCACGAACGCGAGAGTTTGGCGTTTTGTCGCGTGTTATGCGCAAGGTTTCTTGGTGCTACCGCTTTGATCCATGAGCCCATCACCCGTATTTCGGCTTTCGCTTTAGATGCTATCCCCGAGCCGCAGATCTTTGCCTGGATGTCCGCGGGGTGCCTCCAAGTTTCTGCTGGCTTCCGAGGTCCATGGCCTTCCACCCATCCCGTCACCGTGCCTGGGTCGTGGACAAGATGCGTTTTGTTGACGCACCCCATGAGCTCTTCGGAGGCGTCTTGCGCGCTTCTTGAAAACCTCACGGGCGCCTTGTGGGGGCCTTTCGGAGGCTTCGTGGGGGCCCTTTGAGGGCTTTTGGGGGGCTCTCGGGGGCTTGCTGGTGGTTTCGGGGTCCACATGTGAGAAATTGATCCTGGTGAAATGGCCCAACCATGTGCAGTTGTGAGTAGCGCAGTTGTGAGAACCGTATTCGGTGGAGCCCCGTATGGGGCCACGAAACGTGTGAGGGGTGGGCCACAATGGGGGTGACGCCCACATGTGAGCACTGCCATTGGGGCCTTAGGCGGAGCCCCCTATGGGGCCACGAAACACGTCAAGGGTGTGCCGAAACGGAGGTGACGCCCACGTCTGAGCATTGCCATTGGCGCCTTCGGTGGTGAAGCTCCTTATGAGGCCACGAAACGTGTGAGGGGTGCACCGACACGGGGTGACGCACACATGCAAACTGCACGACAGGGGCCTTTAGGTGGAGCTCCCTATGGGGCCACGAAACGTGCGAGGTGTGTGTGTGTGTGTGTGTGTGTGAATGTGTGTGTGTGTGTGTGCCAAAATGGGGCGGCGGCGCCATGCGAGCTGCGCCGCTGGGACCGTAGGTGGAGCTCCCTGTGGGACCACGAAACGTGTGCGGGGTGTGCCAACATGAAGCGGTGGCGCCTTGCGAGCTGCGCCACTGGGACCTTAGGTGGAGCTCCCTGTGTGGCCACGAAACGTGTGCGGGGTGTGCCAACATGGGGCGGCGGCGCCATGCGAGCTGCGCCATTGGGACCTTAGGTGAAGCTCCCTATGGGGCCACGAAGCGTGTGAGGGGTGTGCCAAAATGGGGCGGCGGCGCCATGCGAGCTGCGCCATTGGGACCTTAGGTGGAGCTCCCTGTGGGGCCACGAAACGTGTGCGGGGTGTGCCAACATGGGGCGGCGGCGCCATGCGAGCTGCGCCAGTGGGACCTTAGGTGGAGCTCCCTATGGGGCCATGAAACGTGCGAGGGGTGTGCCAAAATGGGGCGGCGGCGCCATGCGAGCCGCGCCACTGGGACCGTAGGTGGAGCTCCCTGTGGGACCACGAAACGTGTGCGGGGTGTGCCAACATGGGGCGGTGGCGCCTTGCGAGCTGCGCAACTGGGACCTTAGTTCGAACTCCCTATAGGGCCACGAACGTGAGAGGGGTGTGCCAAAAATGGGGCGGCGGCGCCATGCGAGCTGCGCCATTGGGACCTTAGGTGAGGCTCCCTATGGGGCCACGAAGCGTGTGAGGGGTGTGCCAAAATGGGGCGGCGGCGCCATGCGAGCTGCGCCACTTGGACCTTAGGTGGAGCTCCACGTTTGAGGTTTGTGCCGAAATGGGGCGGTGGCGCCATGCGAGCTGCGCCACTGGGACCTTAGGTGGAGCTCCCTGTGGGGCCACGAAGCGTGTGAGGGGTGTGCCGGCATGGGGCGGCGGCGCCATGCGAGCTGCGCCATTGGGACCTTAGGTGGAGCTCCCTATGGAGCCACGAAACGTGCGAGGGGTGTGCCGAAAGGGGGCGGCGGCGCCATACGAGCTGCGCCACTGGGTTCCTGGGTGGAGCTCCCTATAGGGCCACGAAACGTGTGAGGGGTGTGTTGAAACAGAGACATTATGAAGGCAGGGGCAAGTACTGGGATAAGGGAGGAGGAGGTGCAGGAGGCGGGAGGGAGGGAGGGACGCGGGGCGTTGTCTCTTCAAAACGAGGACCCAACACCACAGGATGGTTGGGAACATGGTAGGATTCAACTTAGTACTTGCCCCCTCACTGTTGGACCCATCTTGGAACCGTTTCCGGGAACTCGTGGGACCATTTGGAGAGCGTCCAGGGTTTCTTTGGGGCGAGATTTGAGGCATCTTGTACAGCCAGGGACACTCTTTAGAACGAAAGAGCGAACATGTACAAATTATGCAGAATTCCGATGTGTTCCCCAGGGCCTTCAGCCTCCAAGACGGCCGAAGCGGCCCCCAATGGCTCCAACACAGGTCTTGGGACCATCTGAGTCCATGTTGGAAGTGAGGATTCGAAGCCACACCCCCGAGGCCTCTGGAAGAGTCACTCGGAAAAGACAACGAGTGTCCGGGGTCGCCCAGAACACGGAGGGGTGGGCTCTGACAGTATTCAATGCAGAAGGGGTTGAAGAGACTATATTCATTGCTTGCGACATGGTGGCTGATCTCCTTGTGTCGAAATAGATATGTGTACGTTTCGGTACTCCGAGGTGAACAACGAGGCCATCCAGGACGCTCTGGAGGCTGCTTCAGCTGCTCTACCTCCCATCGTTCAGTGGTGGAGTGGTTGATGAATGGGTTGCGCCGCCGGCAGGCGGATGCGAGGGCTTCCGCAGCCGAACCGCGGTGGATCCAGTTGCATCCTCGCCGCATGCATATGTCTGGGAGCCTGGACCGCGCAGTCCCGGCCGGGGCGCCGAGGGATGGCGGGAGCGGGATCGGGCACACGGACAAAAGGCGAGGCAACGGGAAAAGGGTGGGGGAGGTGGGGAGGAGATACGGGGGGAGGAGGGGAGGAACTGCCTGCGCAGGGCCAGCAGGGGGGGAGGGGTCGAGGGCGGAGGGGGAGGAGGGCGATGGGGGGGAAGGGAGCGGGGAGAACAAGCCATGTGCGCTCGCGGCATATCTGACACCCTATCCCTCCCTCCCATCCCTTACCATGGCGTAGATATCCTCTCTATTCGCACAGTCGGACATCGAGCAGGGCAATGATCACGAGAGGGTGCGCGATGTAAGAGCACGGCATAGCAGGGCGCATACGAGCACGGCAGAGCGTAGTATGTTATAGCATGGCGTGGCGTTTCGTAGTGAAGCATTGCATCACAAAGCATTACAACGCAACTAATGGCATCGCACAGCGGCATAGACCAGAACATGGCATAGCATGGCGTTGAAGATCAAAGCGACGCATGTCATAGCATGGCGTAGCACTGCGTAGTCAAGCACTGCATATCCTAGCATTGCAGCTGAAGGCATGGTATCGCACAGTGGAACACCACATAATATTGCAGTGCATGCCGTGGCATGGCACTGGAGTGAACGACGCCAGCGCTGCAGCAGGAGCTGTATTCGGAACGAGCGGAAGCGCGGGAATGAGGCCAGCCCTGCAGCGGGAGCGCGATTCGGAACGAGCGGAAGCCCGAGTCCAGCGCTTCAGCGGGATCAGCACGTTGATACAAAAACTCAAGCGAACACCCAACTCCCAGGAATCCTCTGTGTTAAAGAAACAGTTCGCGCAGGGGGGCCGAACAATCCTGACGCCACCGGGGGAGAGGAGAGTAGTATTCGGATTGAGTAATTGTGGAGAGGGGGGCGGAGGGGGGAGGAGGGAGGGGAGGCGAGGACGACGGGGGGGGCGGGGAGGGAGGGAGGAGGAGGGAGGGGAGGGGGAGGGGGAGGAGGGAGGAAGGGGGAGGAGGGCGAAGGGGGAGGAGGGCGAGGGGGGGGGGGGGGGAGGAGGGGGAGGGGGAGGGAGGGGGAGGAGGGAGAGGGGTGAGGAGGGCGAGGGGGGGAGGAGCGAGGGCGAGGGGGGGGGGGGGGGAGGGCGGGGGGGCGAACCTTGGGGGGGGGGGGGGGGGGGCGGTGGGCCTCGGCGTGCCCGCAGCCTGCCGCGCGGTGCTGCACGGGAGCCTCCGAGGGTCCCGGAATCGCAGGCCCAGAGGTTGACACCAACACCAAGTTCGGCGGTGTGCCTCCGTACCGTCGGGGCGTTGACCTGAGGAACGATAAATAAGGAACGAGGCCCCTTTTTCCCATACATAAAACTCAGATTTCCCATGGAAAAACCAGGAAACCCAAGGAGCACTGTAAAGCAACTAAGGAACACGGAGCCCCTCCCCAACAAAAAGGGTTCCTTCTTCAGGGCCCCGACTGTAGTTGGGTCGTTCTGCGTGTGCTCTATTTTCCTCTGTTCTCCTGATCGCGCCATTTGTCTTTGCTGTGTCCTGTTCGTCGGCTTTTGCTTCTCTCATTGCCCCATGCGGGGTGGCGGAGTCTTCGACGATTGGGATTCGGCGCAATTGTGCTGTGGTTCCGGTCCTGGGGGAAAAAAAAGTTCGGCGGTGTGTCTCCACCGAGGGAAGAAGATCCCGATCTCGGTGATGGTGGTGACATTCTTGCTTCCAAGGTGGCCGAAACATTTCCACCAACACCGACATCTAGGGTCATCTTCCTCCTGTGGAGGCAACCCCCTGTGTTGGTTGGTGTTGGTGCCCATGTCCAAGTCTCCGACAGAACTCCTCGCTCTCGGAGAAGAGAATCGGGAGCCTTGAGACGGGGGTCAGTGCAAGCGATGGTCCGCCAGAGCGCCCGCTCTTGCAGGATCCTGCAGAGCCAGGGTCGCATTGACCCGGGCCTGGGTGCAGGATGCTGTAGGATCTTGCAGGATCCTTCGCATTGACCCAGACTTGGTTGCAAGATCTTGCAGGATCTTGCAGGATTCTGCAAGGCCTGATTGACCCGGGTCTGGATTGACCTGGGTCAGAAGACCCCCGAGAGAACACTGCATAAGCATAGTAACTATAATCTTTCGGCGCTTCGCGCGAATTCCTTGGATCCGCGCTGGGGCCCCCCCTGGCGGCGCCTCCGGCGCCGCCCATGTCGCGCTCCGCGCGCCGGGGAGGGGGGTCCAGCGCAGATCCAAGAAATCCGCGCGGAGCGCCAAAAGCTTCTGTTTATGCAGTTATTTCTTCTTCTATGCTCGCCATGGGGATAACGGATCTTGAGGGAGAGAGGTCCTGAGGGTTTTTCTCCGCTTTCGGGCCCTCGGAGCCCTGCACGGGCCCCGGGACTGTCCGCGAGCGACTCGGGAGGAAGATGTGGTCCGGGGGGGGAAGGCCACGGGGCCCAAGACCCTCTCAGGAGGGGGAAAAACACACACAATGAATCGTCGATCCCCAGGAAAATATGGGAAACTATGGGAGAAGACGAAAACCCAAAACAAAGATTGAAAATATTCGGAATCCTTTTATTTGTGTGTATTTATTTGTGTGTCTCAGGGCCCCTTCACCCTCTTCCCTCTTGGACCCGTTCCTCCCCCATGATAAATCTGCGGTCTGGGGGACTTCGCGCAAATCTCGCCAGGCTCGGTCCACCTGTGGGCGGCAGCTGGACGCACGGGTGCAGCGGGGCGGCCCGGATCTGGACGGAGGCCGCTCGCTCTCACGCCCATGATGGGGCCGCGGAGGTCCACACGGAGGCCCCCGCGAGTGCCCCCCCAGGCACCACCAGCCTCGACCTTATCCCTATCCCTAAGATTGACACGCTAAAAGCAGATGACAATCTTAGGGATACACCCTCAGAAACTGAGGAAATCCCTAAGGATCGCCATCGTGATGAGGCGATGCCCAACATAGGGATAGGGATATGTTCCAGGCTGGTAAGAATGCCCACCCAGGCCCCCAGGCGGCGTGGTGACTGCAGTCGGCCCGGCTTCGCAGGTCGCCCCTGCCAGCTCAAGGGTACCCTCGTGTCGGCTGCAACTCTTGGGAGGTCAGATTCTGTTTTTGCCCTGGTCCGAAATCCTGCTTAATCCCGCTTTATCCCGTTTGATCCCGCTTAATCCCGCTTAATCCGAGGCCCACTCCGGCGTAACAGCCCCCCAACGGGGCTTAATTTTCCTGAACCTTTCCGACGCAAACCTCCCAGTAGTTGCCTCCTAACCTTGTGCCTTGCGCCTCGCCACCCATGCTTCGTATCGGGCAAAGAGAACTATGCGCATGCACCGATCCTGGCAAGGCTCATCCTTGACCCAGGATCGGTGCATGTGCCGTCCTGGCCAAGGTAGAAGGGCGTGTGCACCGATCCTGGGCTCAGGATGGGCCTGGCCAGAAGCGGTGCATGTGCCTAGTTCTTTTTCGTCAATCGTACACTCCTGGAGGCGGCGCGGCCCTCGGAAGGGTCTTTGTGGCCTCGCGCGTGCCCTGTCCAAGGTGAAGGCCGACTGTGCACACCGTGCGGTGCGCCAGGTGGGGGCTCTCGGGGCGGCCGCACGGTGGTCTTGTGGGGCCCTGGGTGAAGTCGGGCCTGTCCCTTTACAGGGGGGAATATTCAAAAAACGATCAAGAAATAGTCGGGGGATGATTGTTTGACCATTTTTGGGCATTTTCATTGTATTTGTCTGTGTGTGTTTAATTTTTCAGCTAGAATCCCCCTGTAGGGGGACACGCCCGACTTAAGGTTAAGTCGGGCCTGTCCCTCTACAGGGGGGAGTATTCAAAAATAATAAAGAAATAGTCAGGGGACGATTTTTAATGATTTTTAAGCAATTCTAGTGCACTTGTTTTAACAAGTTTCGCTTAAAATCCCCCTGTAGGGGGACACGCCCGACTTAAGCCTTGGGCCCTGGGCCGGCCGGGCGGCGGCTGAGGCCTCCAGTCGGCATCGCTGGTGCGAACCCCATCCCCATCTCCATCCCCTTCGCTTGGCATCGCTCGGATGCTTGGTTGCTTTGATACGCAATACGTCCCGTGTTCAAGACGTCCGTGTCAATACGCTGCGTGTTGCTCCACGTATTGGACTACGTTTTGGGCGCCGCCGAATCGCGTCGGACCTACGTTTTCAGCATACGTGTTGAGGTCCGTAGCAATACGCGACGCGTTTCGTGTTGCGTATCGGGGCAGCTAAGCTCGGACATGTGCATGTTTCTCTCGGCGAGGACCATCCTGGACCATCGAGCCAAAAAAAATACGCACGAAGCCGAAACATGCTCAGGAAATAGACGTCCGAGCGACGGCAAGCTTCGAGACTCCCACCAAGTTGCCAACCCAGTTGGGGATGCACCCCTCGAGACCCGAAGTGAGCGACCTATATCCCCATCCAGGGAGGTAAAATCGGCCTTCGCTTGGCATCGCTCGGACGTGTGCATGTTTCTGTCGGCGAGGACCATCGAGGACCATCCTGGACCATCGAGCCAAAAAAAACACGCACGGAGCCGAACAATGCTCAGGAAATGGACGTCCGAGCGACGGCAAGCTTCGAGACTCCCACCAAGTTGCCACCCCCGTTGGAGATGCACCCCTCGAAACCCGACGAGAGCGACCTATATCCCCCTCTTCAGGGTGGTACAGCGGCCAGCGGGGCCCAAGCCACGCCGCCGGGGGGACGGGGATCGGTTCAACGATGCTCATCCAGGGTCCCGGAGGCCGTGCGGCGGCGGGTCGTGCGGTGGGGTCTTTCGGGGTGCCGCCGAGAGCACCGCGCGGCCCGTCGCCATACCGTTTCGGGCCCCCCATTCGTCATCGGGCACAGGAAAAACCCTTGACCCCAATAACAAGATGACGACGCGGTCTCACGGAGGTCCCCTATCTTCGCACGAGGGATAACCGATCTGGGCGGCTTGGCCTGATACATCTGCAGAAAAAGACCCCTTATCCCCAGTGTTTGTGGCCCTCCTCAATCAGGACCCCTCCCAAAGTGTCAGTGCAGGGGTGGACCTGAACGCTGTTTTTGACGATCTCGTGGGCCGTTTTCGTTCCGACTTCGTTTTGCGGTAGAGGTGGATTGAAGACAACACGAAAGAAAACGAACACAACACGAAAACGAACAACACCGTTTAGGTCCAGCCTTGGGGTCAGGGGTCCTCCTTTGGTTAGTCAGCTCGCGGCCGTGGGTGAGGAGGCCAGCGGAGCTCGCGCGCGGGGGGGGGCGCGAGGGAGGCTGCCACGGGCGGGCGCGCGCGCGCGCGCTGGCCCGCGGCGCGAGGCG
>CAUYUJ010016282.1:1161371-1176371 GCA_963575745.1 Prorocentrum cordatum
CTTGGGGGCCTCTTGGAGGCCTCTTGGGGGCCTCCTGGGGGCCTCTTGGGGCCATCTTGGGGCCTCTTGGTGCCTCCTGGGCGCTTCTTGGGGCCATCTTGGAGGAAATCGATGAAAGAACAGGGGAGCTTTAATTAGCGCTGCCCCCTCAGAAGGGCAACATGGGGCCAAAACCTTCGTAAAATCAATGATTTTGCCTTGAAAGAAGAGGGGAGCTTTAAGGAGCGCTGGCCCCTCAGAAGGGCAAAATGGGGCCAAAACCGTAGTAAAATCAATGAGTTTGGCTTCAAAGAAGAGGAGAGGGTTTTTCTGGGCCCCCCCGTCGGGGCCAGAATCCTCGTGAGGGGTGTCGTTTTTTAGCCCTCCCAGGAGTCGAAATTGACCCCCCTGACGACCCGCGGAGGGACCTCTCCAGGCCCAGGGGGAGGGGGTAGGGGGAGGGGTAAACCCCTCCCCGAAGGGGAAGAAGGGGGGTTGAGAACAGAGAGGGCTCTCTAAACCACTCACGCCCAAAGGGCTGGTGGGATTCTTTTCGGCAAAGACCTCTCAGTAGTTGCCTCCGAAGATTGTGTGCCCGCACGACGCCTTCGGCCTGGCCGTCTTCTCGTGCAGGCCGTCCTGGCGCTTCGAACGTTCGCTCCCGCGGCTGGTCTGAGAGGAGGGGGGTCGGCGGTGCGCCGAGGGGGAGGCGGGAGGGCCGGCGGGGCTACGGTTAAGTCGGCCTGTTATTGTTCCTCTACATGAGGAATCTTCACAACTAGTAAAAAATAGTCTGGGGACGAGTTGTTCAAGTATTTTTGGACCATGCGCGACTATGGTTTGAATATGTTTGATATTTCGTCCCCAAATCCGCCTGTAGGGCGACATGCCCGACCTTAGGTTACGGAGAATGCCCCGAGAGCTTCTCAAGAGGCA
Source organism: Prorocentrum cordatum (assembly GCA_963575745.1). Lineage (NCBI taxonomy): Eukaryota > Dinophyceae > Prorocentrales > Prorocentraceae > Prorocentrum > Prorocentrum cordatum. The sequence goes on from CAUYUJ010016282.1 coordinate 1,162,287, forward strand.
TTTCCGAGCCTACCGGGAGGACCAGCCCCGGTCTGCCTTCCCCCGGCGCGCCGCCGAGATCAGGAGGAGGAGCGCGCTACGGGTGGAGGGGCGCGAGGGCGATGGAGGAAGGGGCGGGGGGGCGCGAAGGCGACAGCGAGGGAGGAAGTGGCGGAGGGGCGTGAGGAGGAGGAGAAGGAGGAGGAGAAGGAGGAGGAGGAGGAGCATTTTGCACCGACCGTTCCAGTGAGCGGTCAGAGAGGAGGAGGAGGGGAGGAGGAGGAGGAGGAGGAGGAGGAGGAGGAGGAGGAGGAGGAAAGGGAAAGGGAAAGGGAAAGGGAAAGGGAGGCGGAGGAGGAGGCGGGGGCGGAAGCGGAGGAGGAGGCGGAGGAGGAGGAGGAGAAAAAGGGAGGAGGAGGAGGAGGAGGCGGGGGCGGAGGCGGGAGGAGGCGGATGAGATGATGATGATGATGATGATGATGATGATGAGGAGGAGGAGGAGGAGGAGGAGGAGAGAGGAGGAGGAGGAGGAGGAGGAGGGGGAGGGGGAGGAGGAGGAACAGGAGGAAGTGGAGGAGGAGGCGGAAAAGGAAGAGGAGGAGGGAGATGCAGGGAGGGAGGAAGAGGAAGGAGGAGGGAGGAACAGGGAGAAGGCAGGAGGATGAGCAGGGGGAGGGGGAGGAGGAGGATGAGGAGGAAGAAAAGGAAAAGGAGGAGGAGGAAGTGGAGAAGGATGAAGAGGAAGAGGAGGAGGAGGAGGAGGAGGAGGAGGAGGGGGAGGAGGAGGAGGAAACGGAGGAGAAGGAGGCGGAGGAGGGAAAAGGGAAGGAGGAGGAGGAGGTGGAGGTGAAGGAGGAGGAGGAGGATATTGCTTGCCTGGTCCTCTCAGCCGTGAGCACGACGGCAGAGACGACGAAAACGAGCCTGTCGTTTGCCCCCAGGCCTGTCCTGGGCGACAGGGCGGGGACTCCTGAAGCGCACGCGGCCGAAACATCGACCACCGCGTCAATAACGGCGGCGGCGCGCGCGCTGGTCTCCTGGCCTCGCCCCGGCGGGGGGGGCTGAACCGCCGCAGGAGCTGTGGACCCCAGGGGGAGGAGAGGAGAGGAGAGGAGGAGGAAGCGAGGAAAAGGGAGAGAGGATGATGATGATGATGATGATGATGATGATGATGATGATGATGAGGAGGAGGAGGAGGAGGAGGAGGAGGAGGAGGACCAGGAGGGGTAACTAGGAGGAGGAGGGCGAGGAGGCCCCCGTCCTGGCCTGCGCGTTGAAGGCCGTTGCCCTCGCGCGGGCGCCTTGGATCAGACCCTTTCGTAGGCCTCAAGAGGCTCTCGCCTCTTCTCTCCGCGGGGGGTCGATTGACGCAGAGGCGCAACAGTCTGCGGAGTCAGAAAACTGGACTGTTCGGGATGGGTGCACGGCCAGCTTGCCAACCTGGCCAGGGCAGAGGGCGGGGCAACGTTGGAATCGATCGGGACACATGGGGTGCTGCGCCACTCAACAACACCAGTTGGCGCTGGTTTCTGGTAGCGCGAACCATGTGAAATCCAGGATGCGTCAAAATTCACACCGGGACGGTAGCGGGAAGACCCAAAAACCTTCTCGAGGCGTGATGGGCTAGTGTGGCGGATCCCTTTCAAGAGGTGTGGCTCGCTCTCTTTGCCCCTTAGACACGTGACGAACAGAAGCGACGCGGGTTGTTGCGAGTTGGGTGTTGATTTGTTCCGCGCCAGCGTCCTCTCCTAGGACGCCGTTCGCGAGGTCGAAATCTATAGGGCAATGAGAAGCCGCCCGCCCCGGCAGACGGTGGGTAGGGGGAGGAGGAGGAGGAGGAGAGGAGGTGGAGGAAGAGGAGGAAAAGGAGGGGTTGGAGGAGGAGGAGGAGGAGGAAAAGGAGGAGGAGGAGGAGGAGGAGGAGGAACAACAGCAGCAGCAGGAGGAACGGGAGGAGGAAAGGAGAAAAACAGCAAACGGAGGAGCAGAAGGAGAAGGAGGAAGAGGAGGATGAGGAGGAGGAGGAGGAGCAGCAGGCGCAGAGGCGCGAGGGAGGGGGTCTGACGCAGGGTGCTCGTCCAGGGCCGCGGCGGCGATGGCAGGGCGGCCGTGCCGCCGCCCTCGCTGGCCGCCCCCCGCCCTCTGCCGACAATTTTTGTGCAGAGGTGGCGGAGCAGCAGGGCCTCCTCTTCACCGCCAAGGGCGCCGACAAGGTGTCGTCGTCGTCGTCATCGTCGTCCGCTCGTCGGTCGTCTTCGTCGTCGTCGTCCTCCTCGTCCGCTCGTCGGTCGTCGTCGTCTTTGTCGGTCGTCGTCGCCTTTCGCGCGGGGGGGAGGTTGTTGCATTGCAGGGCCTCGTTCCCCTGAGATCCTGGCGTCTCTTTTTTGTTCGCGCCGGGCGTTCTCGCCGTGTTTTCGGGCCCCGGGACCCTCACATATCGATCCGGCTCGACAGATGGTCCAGAAACGGTGAGGTCGATGGCTCTGTGCGTGATTTTCCATTATGTTATGATTTCCTCGCTACGTCGGATCTTAGGGTCCTCTTCCTCCCGCCTGTGATGTTCGAGGGTCGGGGTGTTTGAGCGCCAGGGGCAAGGCCGGGGCCCCCCGAGGCTTTGGAGGCCTCCGGGGGCTTCCCGGGGCCTGTGGAGGCCTGCAGGAAGCTTCGGAGACGCGCGGCAGCAGCAGCTGGGGGCCGTTGGATGTCGTCGGGTTTTCTTGAAAGTTTCGAGTGCCCCTGGGATGCTCTGTCCTCAGTTTGTCCTCCTGCATCCCTCCTCCTCATCTTCGCCCCCTTCTGTCATCCCTCCTCGATTGATCCTTCCCCACCCCTCCCCCATCCTGCCCGTCGCCCAACCTCCATCATCCTTCCCTCCCTCCTCGCTCCTGTGCTTGGTAGCGATGGTGCTCCGCAGTCAGACGGGCCCTGCACTGCGAGTCGGGGCAGTGCTCCAACTGGGGCACACGAGCGTGTGAGGGGGGTGTGCCGAACTTGGCATGCGCACGGAGAGCAAAGGCAGGGAAATGAAGGAAGAGGAGGGGGAGGAAGTGATGGGAGTCGCGGACGACGTGGTCGGAGAATTGTTCTGGGATCGCGATCAGGTGGTCTTTGGCGACATGGCCGCGACATTGCCCCCAGTTCTGCTAGTTCAGGACGACCTGGTTGTCGACTTGTTTTGCCCGTAAGCATGTGGTCCCGAATTGCTCCTTCATCAGGTTGTCCAGGACGAGCTGGTCGCGGAATTATTCCGCGATCAGGTGGTCCACGGCGGCTTGGTCGCGGAAGTAGTTTGCGATAAGGTAGTCCACGTCGATATGGTTCCAGATATGAACCGCAACCAGGTGACGTAGAGCGGGCGGTCGCGCGGATAATCATCGATCAATCCATCGACGGGCCAAGTCCTCTGTGGTCTCAGGGTACCTCCGCCTCCTCGGGGCCCCGTGCCACCTTTTGACAGGCGGCACGTGCGTGCCCAGGCTCATACAAGAGAAACAAAGGGAGGGGTACCGATGGAAGCCGTCCCAGCAAGCTGTGGCAACCACGCAAGCTGTGCCACGCGCGCGTCCCGGAACACCCAGTGTGGCATTTTCACGCACCCAGTACAGCGCTTCGTGGCCCCATACGGAGCTCCACCGAAGGCCCCAATGGGACCGTCCGCCAGCGTCCCGCCCCAGTGCCATCGTCCGCACGCGTCCCGACAAACCGAATGTGGCATTTTCACCCACCCAGTACAGCACTTCGTGGCCCCATAGGGAGGTCCACGGAAGCCTCCAGTGGGACCGTCCGCATGCGTCCCGGAAACCCAATTTGGCACACCACCCACCCGGTGCAGCTTTCCTCCCCACCTAAGTGCAGCGCTTCGTGGCCCCATAGGGAGCTTCACCGAAGAAGAGATTCACCATTGCGGTACCCACAACTGCATATGGTTGGGTCCTCCGCCGGGAGAATTTCAAAACACTTATCAGACGGCCGGGGGGACCTCCGTTCCCTCTGCAAAGGCCTCCTCTCGCTCGCTGCCTCCGCGGGCTCGCCGTCGACGGGGGCACGCCGCGGCTTCCCCGCAATTCGGGCGGGTGGGGGGGACGCCCCGCCCCGCGCCCCCCCCCCCCCCGCCCAGCTTGGCCTCGCTCGTGTGTGTGTGTGTGTGTGCGTGTGTGTGTGTGTGTGTGTGTGTGTGTGTGTGTGTGTGTGTGTGTGTGTGTGTGTGTGTGTGTGTGTGTGTGTGTGTGTGTGTGTGTGTGTGTGTGTGTTATCCCCCGAACCATCATGTGGTGTTGGGTCCTCGTTTTGAACTGACGGTCCCCGCGATCCTCCTTCCTCCATCCCCCTCCTCCCCCTCCTCCCTCTCCTCCCTCGTCCCTCCGTTTCACCCACCCAGTACAATGCTTCGTGGCCCCATAGGGAGCCCCACCGAAGGCGCCAGTGCCACCGTCCGCACGCGTCTCGAAACGTCCAATTTGACAGTTTCACCCACCCAGTACAGCGCTTCGTGGCCCCATAGGGAGCCCCACCGAAGGTTTCAGGTCTACGCCCGCGTGCGCCCCCCCAGCCCAGTACAGCGTCTCGTGGCCCCATAGGGAACTGCACCGAGGGCCCCAGTGCTACCGCCCGCATTCGCCCCCCCCACCCAGTACAACGATTCGTGGCCCCATAGGGAGCTCCACCGACACATGCGTCCCCACCCACCCAGGACAGCGTTGCGTGGCCCCATAGGGAGCTCCACCGAAGGCCCCAGTGCTACCGCCCGCATGCGTCCCCCCCACCCAATGCAGCCTTTCGTGGCCCCATAGGGAGCTCCACCGAAGGCCCCAGTGCATCCGCCCGCATGCGCCCCCCACACCCAGTACAGCGCTTCGTGGCCCCGTAGGGAGCTCCACCGACGGCCCCAGTGCTACCGCCCGCATGCGTTCCCCCACCCACTGCAGCGCTTCATGGCACCATGGGGAGCTTCACAGAAGAAGATATTCACAATTGCGGTACCCGCAACTGCATCTGGTTGGGTCTTTCGCAAGGATATTGTTTTGCGTGTGTGTGTGTGTTATTTGTGTGTGTGCGTGTGTGCGTGTGTGCGTGTGTGTGTGTGTGTGTGCGTGTGCGTGTGCGTGTGCGTGTGTGTGGTGTGTGTGGTGTGTGGTGTGTGTAGTGTGTGTGTGTGGTGTGTGTGTGTGTGGTGTGCGTGTGTGTGTGTGTGTTGGTGTGTTTGTGTGTGTGGCTGTGTGTGTGTGTGTGTGTTTGTGTGCGCGTCTATGTGTGTGCGTGCGTGCGTGCGCGCGCGCGCCCGCCTTCTGGGCCCGTGGGTGGATTTCCACATAGGCACGCGAAGTGCGTGAGGTGTGTGTGTGTGTGTGTGTGTGTGTGCGTGTCTGTGTATGTGTGTGTGTGTGTGTCTGTGTGTCTGTGTGTCTGTGTGTGAAAGGGAGAGTTACGAAATCTGCTGCATGTAGCTGGATTCGGCCCCTCCGCCGGGCCCATTCCTCGATACGTGGGCGCCTTCCGGCGCCGGGAGGCGCTGGGGAAATCAGCTACGTGAGCTAATTCTCAACCCCCCCCTTTGCCATCCCCCCCTTTCGCCTGGCCCGACATAAGGAGGAATGCAGTGGGGGCGCGCATCAAGAAACCATCTGAATTTTGTCGGGGCATCCTGGGTTTCTTCGCTCCGCGAGCTGCTCGGTGACTTCCCGCGGCCGCTGAGGAAGCTGCTGCGTTCAGAGTGCTCCGGGTGTCCCCTCAGGTGCTTCTCGCGCACGGGTTTTCAGTGTTGGGTTTCTTTCTTGCGAGGGTTTCTCGCGGCCGCGCCCGCACTGCACAGTCAACCCGCGCAGCAAGGATGGGCAACCTTCCCAAGGTTACCCCGGCATCCCTACCCCTTCGGCCCATCCTTAGCGGCCTTCGCTTGCCAGCCTCGTTAGAAAAGCGTTCATGGGGCCCTCCAGGGCCCTTGTCATCCTCACCGCGCACCCTTGTGACACGGGTCGACTGTACAGGCGGCCCGGATTGGTAGGTCGACGCCGCCGAATCGAGGGTACCCCCTTGTCCTGTGTCTTGCGACCCATGCCTCCTGCAGTTCCGTGGCAACGTGGCCCTCGGAAGGTTCCTGCGTCCTCTCGCGTGCCCTCTCCAGTCAAGTCCGACTGTATGTCGTTCGGTGTACATCCTCCTGCTCCTCCTCCTCCTCCTCCTCCTCCTCCTCCTCCTCCTCCTCCCAGGGGGCTCCCCGGGAGCGTCAGGTGGCCCAGACGGCCCCGAAACCACCAGCGAGAGCCTGGAGGGCTTCAGGACGCCCCAGAGAAGAGGAGGAGGTGGAGGAGGAGGTGGAGGAGGAGAGCCCCCGCGAAGGTGATGGGCAGGTGGGTCTTCTGTTCCGCCAAGGAGAGGCAGGAGCAGATGTCCATGTTCCTGACGGAGAAGGAGCGGCAGCTCGAGGAGTGCGGGCCCGAGCGGCTGCAAGTGCCGGGCCCCTCTCCTGGGCCGCGGCCATGCGTGTCCTGGTGCCCGAGGAGGGCGCGGGCCAGGAGCGCTTCTATTTGTCGTGTGTCCATGCGTGCGCGCGTTCACGCACGTTCGAGAAGAAGGATAAAACGACGCGAAGATCGGGACAAAATCGGATCGGGATAACTCGAAATCTCCGAGAATCGGCGGGTTGGGAGGATGTATTGGGCGCCGCGGCCGCTCCAGAGCGTTCCGGAACGCTCTGAGAGCGCTCCGGAACGCTCTGGAGCAATTTATCCCGATCCTAGCCGTGTTTTATGCGCAAGGAGTTCCTGCTCGTACAGGCCCGAGCTCCCACTTGTCTGAGGGCAGCACGTCCATGCGCCAGCCTGGCCGGACTCGGAGCGACGTCTCCGTCGCGGGCCCGTCTGGTTTCGTAACGCTTGCCGAGGTCGTGTCTTTTTTTGGCCTCGATCTATGTTTTGGCGATGCGTCGGATTGAAGAAATCCAGCGGCGCGCACAAAGGGGGTGGCGCGAGTGGGTCGGTTTTCTGAGAAGCGTCTACAGGGAGCTGGAAAGAGTGTTTGGGGCCGGCCCTTTTACTCTTTTTAGCTTTTGCCTATTTCCAACGCTTGCCCCGCCCCTATTGCTAATGACACCGAAGAAAAAACCCAAACAGATTTTTGTTGGGGCCATGGGGCTGTAGGGCTACAAAGCTAGAAGGTTATGAGGCTATAGGGCTATTGGGCTATAAGGCTATAGGGCTATAAGGCTGTAGAGCTATAGGGCTATAGGGCTATAAGGCTATGGGCCTATCGGGCCACAGGGCTATACGGCTATTGGGCTATAGGGCTATAGGGCTATAGGGCTATGGGGCTATGGGGCTATAAAACTATAGGGCTATTGGGCTATTGGGCTATTGGGCTATATGCTATTGGGCTATTGGGCTATTGGGCACCCCGGGCACCCGGGCACCCGGGCACCCAGGCCCGGCCACCGAAATCGGCCACGCACCTCACCGGCCACCCGGGCACCGCCGGGCACCCGGGCACCCGGGCACCCGGGCCCAGCCACCGAAATCGGCGACCCACCTCACCGGAAATACCTTTGCCAACCGAGCAGTTTTGTCGACCTTTACTATTTCCAACTCAATGCCACGCCGTGCGTCCGACTTGGTCGCCTTCTGTCGCACAAAGTGCCCGAGCGTTTTTTTCCGACGATGGCCTTCGACCGTCGACGGAATCAGCAGCGCGCGCTCTTTGTTTTTCCGGCGGGTGCCGCAATATTTATTCATGCGTTGGCCATGCGTTGAATCGCGCGGGCTCGCTGGGAAAAATGCAAGGGCGCTTGCTGGCAAAACTGGCATGGGCGAAGCGCTTGAAAGACCAGAAGAGAATCGCACTGGTACTCGCGCGTGGCCCCGAGGCCGCAGCGCGTGATGTCAATCGCTTCCAGGCTCCAAGCGATGCCGTGCGTGGCGAGGTTTTCCGCGAGCTCGACTTGGCTATGGCGCTCGGAGCGCCGAGGGTCCCCGCGGCGCGGCCCGCATGCATCAGCCCCGCCCACTCCGGCGCACCCCTCCTGCGTCTCGAGGCCCCATAGGGAGTTCCGCCGAACGCTCCAGCGGCGTGGTCCGCGCGCGCCCGCCCCGCGCATTCCGGCGCGCCCCTCGCGCGGCGCTCCGCGGCCCCATCGGGGGCTCCGCCGCAGGCCCCAGCGGCGCAATCCGCATGCGTCCGCCGCCCCGCGTGTTTCTGCATATTCTCGCGCGTTTCGCGGGCCCGCACGGAGCTCCACCGAGGGTCCCCGCGGCGCAGTCCCCATGCGACCGCCCCGCCCATTTCGGCGCACCCCATCACACGCATCGATGCTAAGCCGACGAGGAGAAGTTCCTGCGAGCGGGGCGCAAGCGCGCGTTTGATCTGAAAAGCCGAAAAGTAGCAGGTGTGCGAAGTTTCGGCTTTTTGTGCTTTCGCGTAGACTCCGTACCGACATGTGAAATTTCGGAACGGAGTTTACCGATTTACGGGTTTTTCACGGATTTAAGGGTTTCCCCGCCGCCTTTGGCCTTGCTCGACTCCAGCGGTGCCTTTTTGCAGTGGACAGCACAGACGTCTCCCCGCGCGCGCGCTCGCGGAGCTCTGTGTTGCCCACGATCGAAAGGCGCCCTACTGGCTTGGAACTACAGCTACCATGGATTATGGTGTTTGCGTTCTGCAATGGACAGCGCAGACGTCTCCCCGCGCGCGCGCGCGCTCGCGGAGTTCTGTATTGCCCACAATCGAACAGGCGCCATGTTGGCCTGGAGACGCGAGTGAACCTTTAGCGGCGACCGATTGGCTATTGAAGTTACCATGGGTTTTGGTGTATGATTTCTGCTCTGCACAGCACAGACGTCTCCCCACGCGCGCGCGCGGAGTTTTGTATTGTCCGCGATCGAAGAGGCGCCATGCAGAGATAAACTTTAACGGTGACCGAGTAGATTTTGAAGTTAACATGTGTTCTGGTGTTTGCTTTCTGTTATCGACAGCACAGGCGTCTCCTCGCGCGCGCGCGTTCGCTCGCGGAGTTCTGCGTTGTCCATTATCGACAAGGTGCCATGTTGGCTTGGAGATTTAAAGGGAACCCCTTAACGGTGACCGATTGGATTCTGAAGTTAACATGGGTTCTGGTGTATGCTTTCTGCTATGGACAGCACTGACGTCTCCACGCGCGCGCGCTCTAGCCCGCGGCGGCGCCGAGGTTTGGAGCCAACGCCCGAGGCGGCGGTGCATTGTAGGGCTGTCGAGCAGGGATGTGAGGCGCAGGGCCAGGGTTTAGGGTCACATGACGCGCCCGCGCGACGTCGATTGTTCCCGCGGCTAGGCCGCGGCGTGGACTGCAAACGACGTCGCCGCTCCCGCCCCCGAACTTTCTCCAGCGCTGGCCGCGGTCAGTTCTTCCAGCGCGCGCCCGGGGCTTTTCGGCCAGCTGGTGTTTTCCGCGCTTGGCCTTGTCAGTTTTTCCGTCGCGCGCCGTGGGCAGTCGCTGGCGCGCGTATTTTCAGCACTGGCCACTCGTAGCTTTTGCAGCGCAGGCCTGGCCCGCTAGACGCGGCCAAACGCGCTGTTCGCTGGTGGGCGTCTGCGTCGCGCGCTGGCGTTCTTTCCAACTGCGGTGTTTTTTGTATTCTCTCCCGCGGCCCGGCCATTGTTTCCGACGGCCGCCTCGCTGCCCCAAATAGTTTGTCCTTCCTATGGCTTCGGACAGATGCGAATTTACCCAGTGAGCGTGGTATTTTATTTGATTTTCCAATTTCTACTCTTTCCAGCTTCCCTGTCTAATGAGAGCGGGGGCGGCTCCTTAGGCGCGCGCGCCGAGCGGCTTCTGACAAGCCTTTTTCAGAAGTCCCTTGGCTTATCAATGGCCCATTTACGACGAGTCCCGTCCCCGCCTTCCTTCATTTCCCCCCCCGCCATATTTGAAAAGGCACCTCCCTCGCGCCATTCCCGTGCGCGCGCAGCCAGAAAACGGCAGGTGGTCTAATCTGATTGTGGCCCAGCGTGGTCGCATGGTCTGGGGGTGATGCGCCCATGCGCCAAGATTTTTGGACCATGGGGAGGACCCAGTGTCAATGCTTCGCGTCTTTGTGCAACTATGTTAAACTCGAGCTCGTGTGAACTCCCAGTGCGTTCTCTCTGATTTGGCGCGGCATGTGCTTCTGGGACAGGAGTGCGACGACTCGAGCTGGCGAGTGATCTCGGGCGCGGTCGGTGCGTGTGCTGTCTGGTTCCCTCAGTGTCGTTTCTTTGTTCAAATTGCAGTGTGCCTTCGTCGGCGGTTAGGTGGTGTCGGCGGGATAACGGCACCACCATGCTGCGAATCATTGGACGAGTTGGTTTGCCGTGGGTGCGATTCGAAACATGCGCTTCCGAGGAACAGAGTTTCGCGTCGCCTGGGAATCGAGGGCGGGCCTGGAGTGGTGCCCGAAGGCATGTCAGTCGGTGGGCAGGGGTGACACAATCGGTCGCTTTCGCAACCAGGACCTCCGAGAAATGCCTCCTGATGCACCTGCTGGCGGCGAGCGAAGGGGGGAAGCGAGAACGAAAACATCAAGCAGTGGCGAAGCGTCCTGGCTCGCCTATAGCCCCACCAAACAAAGTTCTAAGAACTTGTTGTGGTTCCCACGAGCTGTTCTTAGAACATGTTTGGCTAGGACTGCTTTGTTTTAGCACATCGTGTTCCTGTTCTAAGAACACTGTATCCTTCTTAGAACATGCTGGGGTTCTAAGAACAGTTCGTGGTATGACTACAGGAATGCTGGGACGGTCGGTCCCTGCTCGATTCCAGCATTCTGAGAAGTTGTCTTGTGTCTCCGGGGAAGGCTTCGAACATTTCTCTGAGAAGGCCAGAAGGTTTCGAGTCTTCTGAGGAAGCCCACCCCTTTTCACTTCCCCCTTGGGATCGCCGCCGGACCTGGGTCCCTGGACCTCTCGACCCGTCTCCCATGGCTTCCGCTTCGCCCCGAACTTATGATGTTCCAACCCACTTTAGCATCGATCACCAGCAAAAATCTCGAGCACCAAGAAAACACCGAAACTGAATGGTTTTCGCGTGTCGGGCCCTGGGAAGCGATACTCGTTCGACACTGTTTCGATACGTTTATGGGTGCTCGAACCCGAGTACTTACTTTTGCCGTCGGTAAAATAAAACATCGTTATAGCAATAGCGGTTCCAGAGTCCAAATCGTTCCCAACCATCCTGTGGTGGTGGGTCCTCGTTTTGAACAGGATCCCTGCGCTCCTCCGCTCCTCTCCTCCGACCCTCCTTCCTCCACCTCCCCCTCCTCCCTCCTCCCTGCGTTTCACCCACAGTACAGCGATTCGTGGCCCCATGGGTAGCTCCATCGAAGGTTCCAGGCCTGCCGTCCGCATGAGTCCCCCCCACCCAGTACAGCGTTTCGTGTCCCTCCTCCCCCTCCTCCCTGCGTTTCACCCACCCAGTACATCGTTTCGTGACCCCATACGGAGCCCCACCGAAGGTTACAGGTTTACCGTCCGCATGCGTCCCCCCCACCCAGTACAGCGTTTTGTGGACCTCCTCCCCCTTCTCCCTGCGTTTCACCCACCCAGTACACCGTTTCGTGACCCCATACAGAGCCCCACCGAAGGTTCCAGGCCTGCCGTCCGCATGCGCCCCCCCCCCGCCCAGTACAGCGTTTCGTGGCCTTCCTCCTCTTCCTCCCTGCGTTTCACCCACCCAGTACAGCGTTTCGCGACCCCACAGGGAGCCCCACCGAAAGTTCCAAGCCTGCCGTCCGCATGCGTCCCTCCCACCCACTACAGCGTTCCGTGGCCTTCCTCCCCCTCCTCCCTGCGTTTCGCTCACCCAGTGCAGCGCTTCGTTGCCCCATACGGAGCCCCACCGAAGGTTCCCCCCACCCAGTACAGCGTTTCGTGGCCTTCCTCTCCTTCTTCCTTGCGTTTCACTCACCCAATACAGCGTTTCGTGACCCCACAGGGAACCCCACCGAAGGTTCCAGGCCTGCCGTCCGCATGCTTCCCTCCCACCCAGTACAGCGTTTCGTGGCCTTCCTCCCATTCCTCCGTGCGTTTCACCCAGCCAGTACAACGCTTCGTTGCCCCATACGGAACCCCCCCGAAGGTTACAGGTCTACCGTCCGCATGCGCCCCCCCCCCCACCCGGTACAGCGTTTCGTGGCTTTCTTCCCCTTCTCCCTGCGTTCCACTCACCCAATACAGCGTTTCGTGACCCCACAGGGAGCCCCACCGAAGGTTCAAATACAGCGTTTCGTGGCCTTCCTCCCCCTCCTCCCTGCGCTTCGCCCACCCAGTATAACGCTTCGTGGCCCCATAGGGAGCTTTACCGAAGGTTCCAAGCCTACCGTCCGCATGCGCCCCCCCGACCCAGTGCAGCGTTTCGTGGCCTTCCTCCCCTTTTCCTTGCGTTTCGCCCCCCACTACAGCGTCCTGCAAACACCGCATGCGTCCCGAAGCACCCAGTTTGGCATGTGCACCCACCCAGCACAGCGAGCGCTTCGTGGCCCAATGGGGGGCTCCACCGAAGGCCCCAGGGGGACAGTCCGCAAGCGTCCCGAATCACCCAAAGTGGCATTTTCAGTCACCCAGTGCAGCTCCACTGGAGGCACCAGTGCCGCCGTCTGCATGCGTCCCGAAAACTTAATTTCGCACTGTCACCCACCAGTACAACGTATCGTGGCCCCAGAGAGTTCCAACGAAGGTCCCAGTGCTACCGTCCGCATGCGTCCTGCAAACCCAGTACACCGTTTCGTGGCCCCATAGGAAGCCCCACCGAAGGTCTCAGTGCTACAGTCTGCATGCGAACCCGCACACCCAGCACACCGCTTCGTGGCTCCAGGGAGAGTTTCAACGAAACCCCCAGTGTGACCGTCCGCACGCGTCCCGAAACACCCAATTTGGCACGTTCACCCACCCAGTACACGGTTTCGCGGCCCCATAGGGAGTTCCACCGAAGGCCCCAGTACCACCGTCCGCATGCGCCCCGAAAACCGAATGTGGCATGTTCACCCACCCAGTACGGCGTTTCGTGGCCCAATGGCGAGCTCCACCGAAGGCCCCAGGGGGACCGTCCGCAAGCGTCCCGAAACACCCAATGGGGCATTGTCACCCACCCAATGGAGCGCTTCGTGGTCCCATAGGGAGCTCCACCGAAGGCCCCAGTGCCACGGTCCGCATGCGCCCCGAAACACCACATGTGGCATTTTCACCCACACAGTACAGCGTTCCGTGTCCCCATAGGGAGCTCCACCGAAGGCCCCAGTGCCCCCGTCCGCAGACGCCCCGAAAGCCCAGTTTGGCATTGTCACCCACCCAGTACAGCGCTTCGTGGCCCCATGGGAGCTCCACCGAAGCCGCCAGTGGGACCGTCCGCATGCGTCCCGGGAATCCAGTCTTGTACACCACCCACCCAGTACAGCGTTCCCCCCCACCCAGTGCAGCGCTTCGTGGCCCCATCGGGAGTTTCACCGAGGAAGCTATTCACAATGGCGGCACCCACAACTGCCTATGGTCGGGCCCTTCGCCAGGATAACTGTTGGGTTGCAGGCAAGGGGGAGGCCCTCCTCTCTTCTCCTCCTCTTGCCCACTCCTCCTGGATTTCCGCTCCCCTCCCCCCGCCCCTGCTTCTCCTCTCCCGCGGCCGCCGCTCCGTTCGGGCTGCCGCCCGCGCTGCGCACGCGCATTCCCCGCCGCGCCAATGTCTCCGCTCCGCGGGCCCTCTGGCGCGGCCTTGGCAAACAAGAAGAGAAGAAACATTTGGGCCACAAAGCGTGCGAGGGGTGTGCCGAAATGGAGAGGAGAGAAAAGAGGAGAGAGGGCGGCGCTCCTGTGGGAGGAGGGAGGAGGAGGGGGAGGAGGAGAGGAGACGAGGAGTGACGCGGGGCACTGTCTCTTCAAAACGAGGACCCAACACCACAGGATGGTCGGGAAAAAGAGACAAATATTGGGTTACAGGTCCAGACTGACCTCAAGCTTCTCGAGGCTATACTAAAGCACCGACGTGTGACCCTTCGGTGCGTTGGGAGCGGCACAGCCCGAGCCGCCCTCTGCCGGCACCCGAGACCAGCGGCCGGCCACCGAGCTCGCCGGGAGGGGCCACAGGCTGGCCGCCTCGGGCCTCCTCCGGGAGGCGCGGCT
>CAUYUJ010016282.1:1181371-1188871 GCA_963575745.1 Prorocentrum cordatum
CATACATACATACATACATACATACATACATACATATATATGTTGTGGATTGTATTTGCTGGGGTCGGAGACCCCCTGTGCAGGAGCAAGCCTAGCATGGCATGATCGGAACAGCGTTGACAGGTCCTCTTGGCTCAAGAGATGACAACCACATCATCAATCTAGCTACATGGTAGCGGAGCTCGGTTCCCAAGCCACGGGGGCTGAGCTCGCGCGCCGCGCGACATCCCAGCCCGCGAGGGCTGCTCTTCAGCAGCGATGGCGGCGATCGAGGTGGTTGACGTGCGGACCGACATGCGGCTGCAGTGGTTCAGCGGCACGGATGAGAAGTGGGGAGACTGGAGTCCCCGATTCGAGGCCTACACCGCGCTGCTCGGCTTCGAAGAGTTCATGGCCGCGGCGGGCCAGAGGCAGGACCCGCTGCTGAACGACCAGCTCGACGAGCGCGCGAGGCAGTTCAGCCAGCGTCTGTGGCACTTGCTGATCACTTACTGCGAGGGCAAGGCGATGGGAGTGGTCGAGCTCTCGCGCAGGAACGGCCTCGAGGCGTGGCGCCAGCTCAAAAATGAGTACGAGAGCCGTTCAGGGAATCGTTGGACGGCGATGCTGCGTTTCATCCTGAACCTGCAGGACAAGTGGGCCAATAATCGCGAGGCGGGCATCGACTTGTTTCAGTCGTTCACCGCCTGGGAGGCGATCGTGGCCGAGTACGTGGGTCAGAGCGGCGAAGCCGTCTCTGACAATGTCAGGGCGAGCGTGCTGCTGGAGCGCGCGCCAGATCCATATCGTGAAGTGTTGCGACAGGCCCCAGAGAAGGTGAAACTCACATTCGGCGCAGGTCGCAGCCACACCAGGGGCTACTACAACCAAGGAAGGACTTTCACTCACGTCCCAGACGTGGGCGGGGTCGCCCTGATGCAGGTGGACGCAGTCCGCGCCCAGCTTCCCAGTGGCAAGGCCAGCGGCAAGGGCAAGACGCACAAGGCGGGCAAGTCAGGCGGGAAGCCGGGCAGATACGAGAAGGGCAAGGACTCGAAGACCAAGTGTAGGGGTCGCGACGGCGGCAAGTGTGCCAAGAACCAGACGGAGTACTTTGACGGCGAGCGCGGCTACTGCGGCAAGTGGGGCCACAAGCGGGCAGACTGCAGGAAGAAGAAGGCCGACGATTCGAAGAAGGAACCAGGTCACACGCGAGCTGTTCAAGGCGACGCAACCTCGTCATCAGGCCAGCAGCCAGCGGATGGCACGGTGAAGGCGGCGTCGGGCTACTATGACGGCAAGCCCGATGGCCGGGCGTTCGCGGTCACGGCGCAGACGGGCGGCAAGACGACGAAGGCCGGCGGCCCCATCCTGATCGACAGCGGCAGCGACGACCATCTCTGCAGGCACAGATTTGTCCCAGAGGCCCCCATCAGCGCTGCACTGGACGCGCCGAGGCACTGCGACGTGCAGCAGCGCCCACTACCGACGGCAGGCCTGAAGGGAGTAGAGATGGCCATGAAGGAGGGCATCACGGCGACGGCGGACTTCCTTGTCGCTGACGTGAACGACGATCTGCTGAGCATGGGGAAGCTGCTCAGGCAGGGCTTCAGGTTCAACCTCAGCCTGGAGGACGGGCTCTACATGGCGAAGGGCCATCGCAGCGTGCAGCTCACGCTGGAGAGGAACAGCCTCAGGCTCCGATTGTCTCGGCGGGCCCCGCAGATGAGGCTCGCCACTGCCGCGGAGCGGCAGAACGGCAGGATGCGGCGACAGCTCCTGTGCTCAACGCGGACAGCTCGGTCGGCGCGATGAGGGCCGGGCTGGGGGAGTTGTGCATGCCCATCTACGGTGCCAAGGCGGAGCTCTGGGACAGGCTCATCGTGGCGGAGGCCGCGGTCAGGCGATCGGAGGCTGAAAGGGCGCACAAGCAGGCAATCAAGGAGCAGCTCGGGGCCCAGCGCGACCCAGTCGAGGCTAGGGAGTTACCCGCGCCGCTAGCTCCGAGCGCTGAGGGGGAGAGGCAGCCCCGCCTCGCTCATCTACCAACCGCGCCCTGGTGCGAGGAGCGCATCCGTGGCAAGGCGCCCGAAGCCCCCCGCCTTCAGGTCACGCTCGAGGACTCCGAGCGGAAGGCGCCGCTCATCAGCTTCGACTTTGGGTTCTGTAAGACGGCTGATGAGGACGGGGACCAGACGAAGGTTGAGGACACCTACGCGGCGATGCCCGCGGCTTTCAGCTCGGACGCTGGAGTAGTAAAGGTCATTCCATGCCCATCGAAGTCGGCACCACCATGCGCGATTGCAGGCATCAAGCAGTTCGCGCAGCGGCTCGAGACGGGCAAGTGCAGACTCAGGACCGACTCTGAGCCTGCAACGAAGGCGATCCTGGACGGGTAGTCGCAGAGCTGGCAGGCAAGGTCACTCCAGAACTGACGCCCAAGCACAGCAGCCAGTCTAATCCAGCGGAGGCGGCGGTGAAGATCGTTGAGGGCCAGACGCGTCCTCAGGCTGGATCTCGAGAAGCGCTACGGCACCAGGATCACCGCGGCGATGCCGATCTGGGCCTGGATGATGCGTCACGCTGGGTGGCTACGCGAACGGCACTCGCGACGGGCTGGAGGACAGACCTCGCATGAGATAGCGACAGGCACGCCCTACAAGGGCGACATTTGCAACTTCGGCGAGACGGTGCTGTTTCGAATAGCTCGACCAAAGCATCGAGGACTTGGTGGAGGACGGCGGCTACACCGCGGGGAAGCGCAGTGGAGCCGCGGGATCTGGGTTGGCAGATCCGACGAGTCCCAGGAGCATCTGATGATGATGCCGCAGGGGATCGATCGAGCTGGGACAGTGCGACGGCTACCTGAAGGCGGACAGACCGACAAGGGCCTCCTACTGTCGGCGACGGGCCCCCCCTGGGCGCCGAGGACGGCGCCCGGGAGGTCGAGGCGACGACGGGCAGCCCCGCACGTGGCGGCAGAGATCCCGAGGGCGGAAGGACAGCAGCAGGCGCAACCGCAGGCAGGGCCACCCGAGGGCGGAGCGGACCCTGCTCAGCCCCCGGCCCCGCCGCAGGCCCCAGGCCCAGCGGCGGCGGCGAACCCGCCGCAGCCGCAGCCGCATCCCCAGCAGCCGGCGCCGCCAGCGCCACGAGACGTGGCCATGGGGGCGCCGCCCGTGCAGGCAGCGAGGCGCGGGCTGCCGCCCGAGGCGGAGGCCTCAGAGAGCAAGCGAGCGCGGGTTGCAGCGGTTCACGAGTTGGACGTCGGCAACGTAGACGACCCGCCCGGCGCGTTCTGGGAGGAGATCTCGGATGAGGTCGAGGACCCGACAGAGGGCGTGTTCGACGTGGACGCGCAGGACGAGCTGGACAAGAAGCTCACTCTGGAGCACCTGCAGAGCCTCCTGGACCACGGCGTCGGCGAGGACATCCCCAAGTCGGAGGCAAGGGGAACGAAGCGCATCACCACCCGCTGGGAGAAGCAGTGGATGTGGAAGCCGGCGCGACGGGAGTGGCAGCGCAAGGTGAGGTTCGTTTGCCGTGAGTTCCGCTGGCAGGAGTGGCGCGACGACCTGTTCACGCCAGGATCGGCCCCGATCTCCAATAGGCTCATGGACTTCGTGGCTCTCAAGCGCGGCTTCGAGGTGATGGCGCTGGACGCGACGGGCGCCTTCTACCAGGCGCCCGAGCACGAGGACGTGGTGGTGGATCCACCGCAGGAGTACCTGGACAGGCTGCAGGCAGAGGGCAGGAGCACGGACATCTACTGGAAACTGAAGAGACAGCTGCCTGGCAGGCGCACGGCGGCGCCTGGCTTGGCGGGGCACTTGGCGGGCATCCTCACGGACGAGATGCGCGTGGCGAGGTGCGAGGTGGCCCCTCAGTTCTTCTACAACTCGGAGACTGAGGTGGTGGTCGAGCTCCACATGGACGACCTGCACATGGCAGGGCCAAGGGGCGCGCTGGAGGGCTTCCGCGACGAGCTGGGACAGCACGTGACCTTCAGCGGCGGCGAGATCCACGAGTACGGCACCACCTACGAGCACCTGGAGAGGTTGGGTACGCGGTTCGAGCACGGGACGGAGGTTAAAGCGAACCCGAAGCACTTGGATTACGCGGTGGGGACCCTCGGCCTCGGGAACTCGAGCGCGACGCCCATTGCAGGGGTGCCGGCTCGCAAGGCACGCATGGGGAGCACTGCTGCCCTGTCTCCCGTTCAGGCTGGCATCTACCGATCTTGCGGGGGGGCGCTGGTGTATTGCGCCCAGGCCAGGGCGGACTGCCAGCATGAGGTGAGCCTGCTAGGACGGATGCTGTCGGGCCCCACCGTCGGCGCCTTCACCGCGCTCAAGAGGTTGGCCAGGTACCTGATGGGCACGAGGGGCGCGGTGAATTGGCTTCCGGGACCGACGGGAGGCGCGAACGTGGAGCTGGTGGGCTATGGCGACAGCGACTGGGCAGGCGACCTGCAGGCGAGGAGGTCGCAGTCAAGCGGCAAGGTCGAGAGTGACAACGTCCCCATGCACTCCTTCAGCAGGCGCCAGGGGATCGTGGCGACTAGCTCGGGAGTGGAAGAGTACTACGCGGCGACGGCAGTCGCCGAGGATCTCCATTACTTCAAGTCGCTCCTGGAGTTCATGGGCTTCACGGTGGCGACTACTCTTCTGACGGACTCGTCGGCGGCCCGAGGGATTGCCAAACGCGAGGGAGCTGGCAAGGTCAGGGGCCTGGAGGTGCGCGTGCTTTTGGCCCCAGCAGGTGATCAAGAGGAAGCTGATGGACCTCGGGACCGTCGGCGCCGACGACAACAGGGCGGACCTGGGCACGAATATCCTCGGGTACGAGCGCTTCGTCAAGCTCAGGACGATGAACGGCATATACACGGACATGGGCCAGGTCGCGGAGAGCGACCACCAGTCGGAGGAGGTGGACTTCGACGTGGGGGCGGCGGTCCGGGTTCGGCGCGCCAGAGGCGTGGCCACTTCACAGAGTGTGAGCCGCTTAGCGGCCCTGGCGATGATCACGGCCGCGGCGGCGCTCCTTCAAGGGCGCGAGGGACCCGCCACCGAATGCGACGGCTACTGCGACACGGAGGTTTGCTCCAAGGACGGCGCGGTCGCGAGCGACTGGACGAACTATTGGCTGGCGGTGGTCGTCTGGACGCTGGTCGCGTTCGGCTACGCGGGGCTCCGCTACGCCAACTGGGGGGAGCCAGAGTGGCTCCTTGTCCAGGCCGAGCCCGATGACGCGAAGGACAAGAAGGTCGACGCAGGCATCGGACGTGTGTCGACCACGTCGACTAAGTCGATGGTGGAGCAGAGCACCCGAAACATGAGGACCGTTGGCACTCAATCGCAGACAACCTACAAGTGGAGGTGGGCTACTCCGCGTTTCCAGCCACTGGCGATCAGCATGCACGGTGCCTTCCTTGAGGTGCATGCTGGCAGTGACGTCAAGGCCAGAGGACTTTCTGTACTGAGGCCCAGGGTGAGGACCTTGAGCGGCTACGCGTTGCACTGTGAAAGAGGACAGTGCGAGATTTGCTGAGCTCACGCTCCATCCGCCATGCTTAATACTAGTAATTTTCTCCTTGGAAGCTGAACCGATCAAGCGAGCCCACTCGAGACGCTTAGGCCCGTTGTGGGATAGCGCTCTGTATGTTGTGTCTATTCAGCCTGGGGGACGCCCCAGCCCAGTCAGCATCCTTTTGGGAGTCGTATGAAAGCTCGACTCTAGGCTCGCGCCGAGCTTCCAAGGGGGCGTGTTGTGGATTGTATTTGCTGGGTTCGGAGACCTCCTGTGCAGGAGTAAGCCTAGCATGGCATGATCGGAGCAACGTTGACAGGTCCTCTTGGCTCAAGAGATGACAACCACATCGTCAGTCTAGCTACAATATATATATATATATATATGTATATATAAAAAATATGTGTGTGTGTGTTTCACTCTTTGGGGGCGTCTTTGATCTGGGCTTCCAGTAGGGGGGGGGGCTCCCGCCGCCAGTGCTGATCTATCTTCGGGAGTATGGCCAGCGAGTGGCCTGTGGCTGTATGGGGCTGCGCGGAGCGCCACGACAAGGCCAGGGGGGGGACTTTTTGGGAGCTGTGTCTTCAGAGGCTCATCCGGAGGAGGAGGGTGCAGAATGCCGAGGAGGTGTAGGAGGAACCTCGAGATCTGGGCGTCGATCGTTGCCCATACTAAGCGCTTAAGCCTGTTTGTTCGAGCCCCGGGACACTCTCGGATCGATCCAGCTCGAGAACACTCACAGATCACAGAACGATTTCAGTCTTTGTTTGGGCGATGGCTATTGTGTTTTAGGGCGCTACGTCGGAACAGAGGAATGGTCATGGGGTCTGGGGGAGTTTGCGGTTCTTCGGGGTTTCTGGAGGTTCGAGGTGGGTTTGGGATCTAGGAGAAGGGAAAGGGAGGAGAGGAACTGCTTTGAAGTTCAGGGGCAATTGGGAGGAGTATGAAGAGGAAGTTCAGGCGGAGGAGGAACATTACGCGGAGGAGTCAGTGGAGGAGGAGGGGGAGGTTGATGACGAGGAGCAGCAACAGCAGCGGGATGATGTCATGAAGATGATATTGATGCTGCCGATGATGGTAATGATGATGGGGATGCTGATGATGATGACGATGATGATGATCATGATGCCGGTAATGCTGATGCTGATTCCTATGATGACGACGACGATGCTTATGATAATGCTGGTGAATGTGGTGATGCTGCTGATGATGATGATGACGAAGATGGTGATGATGATGCTGATGCTGATGACGACGGTGACGATGATGATGATGATGATGATGGTGGGGGTGCGATGATGATGGTGATGGTTATGGTGATGGTGATGCTGCGATGATGATGATGCTGATGATGATGATGATAATGATGATGATACTGATGATGATACTGATGATGATACTGATGATGATGATGATGCGGATGCTGCTGCTGCAATTGTTGCGGATGGTATGCTGATGCTACTGCTGCCGTTGTTGCTGCTGCTGATAATGATGAGGCTGATGTTGATGCTGGTGCTGATGCTCATGTCGCTGCTGTTGTTACTGAGGTTCACGACGACGACGACGAGGATGCTGACGATTGTGCTGATTGCGATGCTGATGCCGTTGATGATGAGGATGAGGATGATGAGGTTAACGATCATGATGGCGATGCTGATGTCGATGATGTTGTTGTTGATGATTGTGTTGACGATGATGAGGATGATCATGATGATGATGCCGATGCTGATGATGATGCTGATGCTGATGATGATTGGGAATGTGATGATGAGTATGATGATGCTGATCATGATCGTGGTGGTGGTGAGTGAGTGTAAGATCGTGGTGATGCTGAAGATGATAATAATCGTGATGATGTTAAGTATAATGATGCTGACGAAGATTTGATGATGCTGATGATGGTAATGAGTATGATGCTGATGCTGATTATGATGATGCTGATGATGCTGATGCTGATCATGATGATGCCCGTGATGATGATGAGGATCAGGA
>CAUYUJ010016282.1:1191371-1281371 GCA_963575745.1 Prorocentrum cordatum
CGCCAAGTGCGAGGGTTTGCTGGAGAGTGTCAGCATAGTGGGGGCCCTACCCAGTTTCAGACTAGACCTCGCCATCCCTCAGGGGCTGCGATGGGCGAACATGTCGCCAATTTCGATGGCTTGCTGGGGGGCCAGCATGGGGGGGGCCTGCCCAGTTTCAGACTAGACCTCGCTATCCCTGAGGGGCTGCGATGGGCTAATCTGTCGCCACTATCAAGGGCTTGTGGGGAGGGCCAGCATAGTGGGGGCCCTACCCAGACTCATTGTGATGGGCATCTGCCGCGAAACTAGATAACAACTCGCTTTTCCCTTTGGAGTTGTGCGATCTGGGAAGGTGCTGCCACTTTCGAGGGCTGCTGGGGGGAGTATTTATCTATCTTTTCGAGCCAAGGAAAGACTGCATCACCTCCATCAAACCCTTGCCGATCGCTCGGTGCCCTGCGAGTCGCGCAGCTCGGCGAGCCAGCGCTCGCAACTAATCTAGGTCCTTGCCACGTTACCCCCCCGTACTTCTTTCCAAGTTTATTCGGCCACACGTTGCGCAAGGGTTTGGGTACATCTTCAGGGTCATTTGTTCTAGAGCGTGGCCCCCCCAGGGACATGGGTCGGGGCACCTTCCCTGGGGCCAGCTCTTTGTCCCGAGCCGTTGATGTGACGGCCCTCTGGAGCCCAGGGGGGCCCAGGGAGGGCCGAGCGTTGCCACGAGTTTCCTCTTCTTTCCTTCTCCTCGTTCCTCCTCCTCCCTCCCTCCCTCTCTACCTCCCTTTCTCATCCTCCTCCTCCTCCTCCTCCCCCTCCTCCTCCTCTTCCCTCCTCTTTCCTCATCCCTCCTCCCCTCTCTCCCTCCCTTCCTACCTCCCTCTCTCCTCCTCCTCCTCCTCCTCCTCCTCCTCCTTTTCCTCCTCCTTTCCTGTTCATCCTCCTCCTCCTCCTTCTCCTCCTCCTCCTCATCATCCTCCCCATTCCTTTTCCTCACAGATAACTCCTCCCTGTCGCACCTCAAGGCCGATCGTTAGGGCGGGCTTGGCGTTTCGCCTGAGACCTCCTCACCATTCATGATCCTGTAGCCTGAGAGTTGACAACCTATACGACCACCCCCCTTAGGGTGGTAAGGAGGTTATGGGGGGGGGAGGGGGGGGGAACCAACATCTGACTCAATCGATATCACTATCGATCTCACTCAAGGGACACCACGGGACACTTGTCGATCTCACTATCGATCTCACCATCGATCTCACTCAACGGGACACCACGGGACACCACGGGACACCGCGGGACACCTCTCGATCTCACTATCGGGCTCGCTATGGATGTCACTATCGATCTCACTCAACGGGACACCATGGGACACCACGGGTCACCAGGGACACCACATCGATCTCATTATCGATCTCACTATCGATCTCACTCCAACGGGACATCACGGGACACCACGGACACCTCGGGGCACCGCATCGATCTCATTATCGATCTCATTATCGATCTCACTCAACGGGACACCACGGAACACCACGGGACACCTGTCGATCTCTTTATCGATCTCACTATATTTCATTTTTGGGGACACCACATGACACCTCGGGGCACCACATCGATCTCAGTATCAATCTCACTATCGATCTCACTATCGATCTCACTCAACGGGGCACCACGGGACACCACGGGACATCGCGGGACACCGCGAGCCACCGCCGGACGGACGGACGGACGGGCGGGCGGGGGATAATCATTTGTGTTGATTTCGCCCTAGCAACGGCGGACACCACAGGACACCACGGGACACCGCGGGACAGTGCGAGCCACCGCCGGACGGGCGGGAGGGGGAGAATCATTTGTCTTGACTTCGCCCTTGCGACGGCAGACACCACGGGACACCACGGGACACGGCGGGACACCGCGAGCCACCGCCGGACGGGCGGGAGGGAGGGGGATAATCAGTTTTTTTTAATTCGCCAGCAACGGCGGGTTGATTCCTGTTGTGCGCCCAGGCAGCTTCGCCTCGCCCGCACGCACGACACGAACGAAACGAAACGATTTCCCGGTTGGGGGTCAACGTTCCACTGCGATCTCACCCCCCAACTTCCGATTTCTTCACACATGGGGGGCGGGTGGTTTTTAAGAAGTGGCTCTCGCATTAGCGCGCTCACATTCGTTATAAGCAGTGCAGAGGTTGAACGGATTGAGGGCGGGCCGTTTTTAAATGTGGCTCTCGCCTTAGCGCCGCGCATATTCGTTTTTTCCATGCAAGAGAGCTTCGCGGATTGAGGGCGGGTGGTTTTGAAAATGTGGTTCTCGCCTGAGCGCCGCGCACATGGTTTTCAACATTGCAAGACGTACGCGGATTGAGGGCGGGTCCAACATGTGGTTCTCGATTTCGCGCCGCACGCATTCGTTTTAAGCAGGTGCACGAGTGTCACGGCTTGAGGAGGGCTGGTTTTTAAGCGCCGTGCGCATTCGTTGTCAAACATTGCAATTGTTTCACGGATTGAGACGGATCTTTTTCAACGTTTAGTTGTCACCTTAGCGCCGCGCACATTCGTTTTGAATGTTAACAAGAATTCGGCAGAGTTTCATGGCTGGCTACCGTACAGGAATTGTCTTGTGGAACGGTTCAAGATGTCAGGGGGCAACAATCACGCGAATTCTCGGTGTTGAAGTCCCAGGAATGGTGTTCTGGCACGATTCCGGATCGCCAAGACGTGCCAGTCAGGTTAACCCCTGGCGTTGAAGCCTTGAGACTCATTTTTCGGTGCGCTTCAGGATTTTCACACGTTTGCTCCCATACGGGGCAATTCTTTCCTTTCCGTGGACATGCATTTTTTTGTAGGGGCCTATGAAGAGGGAGCTTGGAGGGGAGAGTGTATTTCACTATCGTTGAGGAGTCTTGGGTTTACACTGGTCCTCCGCCTCCTGGACTCTGCTCGCGTCGCCAGCCGGGCCACCCGGACCAGGCGGCGCAGCGGTGGGCGCGGCGCAGCGGCGGGCGCAGCGCACCAGAGTTTCCTCTTCCGCGTCTTACGCAGCGCTTTTCACGGTAGTTTTGGTCGGGCCTGTCCATCTACAGGGGAAATATTCAAAATAGTCAAAAAAATTGTCAGGGGACCATTGGTTCGCATTTCTTGACAATGTTTGAGTATTTTTGTTCTATGTTTTATTTTTGGTCCGGAACGCACCAGGGGCTGCGGCATCGCCGGGACACGCGCGTTCCTCTCGCCGGCGAGGCCGGCGCCCGAGAGTCTGGACCAGCCAGGAGCACGCTGGATCGCCCCGCGGGAGGCGAACAAACAAAACACCGAACGGTGCACGGGGAGGGGGCCTCCGACCCTGACCTTCCAGGAGGGCCAAAGAATAGTTCCCCACCTAGAAACCTGTCCTAGAGCTATTCTACGTCTTGGTTTTAGGCTGTGTCGCTCCGTTTTTTAAGTTTTTAGGCCTCCAGTGCTAAAAAGTAGCTCTCTGGAAGGTCGGGGGAGCGAGGGCAGAGCACCGAACGGTGCACGGCGGAGAGGGGGCCTCCGAGCGAGGGCAGGAGGGGCGCACCCGGGGGCGCCGCCGAGGCGCAGACCTGTGACGCTGGCGCGGCGCAGCGCCGGGCGCACGGCGGCAGGGCGCGCCGCGGCGCCCGGCGCAGCGCCCCCCCCCCTTCGACCTCTCGCGGCGGTCGCGCGTGCTGGACAGGCATGAAGGGGCCCTGGGACACACAAGTAAATATGCACAAATAAAAGGATTCCCCATATTTTCCCATATCTTCTGGGCGTTTGTCTTCCCCCCCACCTCCCATATTTTCCCATATTTTCATGCGAGTCGACGATGAAATGTGTCTGTGCGTTTCTTTCCCTCCTGGAGGCAGGCGCTCGGCCGCTCGGACTGCGTGCGGCTGGCGCCGCGCCGCGGCCGTGGCAGGCGGCGCGGGGCGGAGGGCGCGGAGGGGTCATGGAGCGAAGGGAGGACGTGCACGTGCATGGATCCACGTTGGTTTCGAGAGTGCGCCTTGCGCGGGCGGTCGTGTCAGGAAGCCGGCCTCGCGGTCCGGGGGGGGCGTACTCACGTGCGCGAGGGCCCGCCCCCGCCCAGGGGCCACGGAGAAAGTATTCGGCCCATGGGCCCGGATTGGAGGCCGGTTGACACCAACATCAATATCGGCGGTGTGCCCCCACAGAGGGCAGATCATTCTGGCTTCGGCGGTGGTGGTAACATGCGTGTTGCCAAGATGGCCGAGGTACTGACACCAACGCCAGAAGCCAGGATCATCTTCCCTTGGTGGAGGCAACCCCCCTGTTTTGGTGTCGGTGCCCATTTTCAGGACTCCAGCGGGAAGGCCCGCTGCTTCTGTCGTCGTCGCTGTCGCCTCAAGGCGGGCCTGTCCCCCTCCGGGGGGGGGTTTGCACGAAAAATTAAAAATAGTAAAAGAATACCCTAAGATACCCAAAAATGTTCAAACCTCGTCCCAAGACTTTTTTTTACTATTTGTGAATATTCCTCCTGTAGAGGGACAGGCCCGACTTAACTGTCGCCGCCGCCGCCGTCGTCGCTCCAGGTGCTGGACGAGCGGCGCCGCCCGGAGGCCAGCGGCGGCGCGCCGGCCGCGGCGGAGGCCACAACGCGGCGGCGGCCGTGGCGGCGCCGCTGCCTGGGGCGGTGGTTGGGGCTGGAGGCGTCTCGGGCGAGCGACGGTCGGGACGATCGAAATGGGTACAGAATGAAAGGGTCGGAATGGAAATCAAGCAGTGGCGAAGCGTCCTTGCTCGCCTATAGCCCCACCAAACAATGTTCTAAGAACCTTTTGTGGTTTCCAAGGAATGTTCTTAGAACATTTCTGGCGGAGTCTGTCTTGTTTTAACACATCGGTTGTGTGTTATGAGAACATGTACTTTTTTTGGTTATTAGAACATTTTGGGGTTCTAAAAACATTTCGTGGTAGGACTATAGATATGCCGGGACGGTCGGTCCCTGCTCAAAGAAAGAGAGCAAACGCCATAAACATAAGTTTTGGGCGTTCCGCGCGGATTTCTTGGATCCGCGTCTTGGCCCTCCCGGGGGCGCCTCCCGCGCCGCCCCTGGCGCGCTCTGCGCGCCAGGGAGGGGGTTCCAGCGCAGATCCAAGAAATCCGCTCGGAACGCCAACAGTTTATGTTTATGGCGATTTTTCTTCTTCTAGGCAGACCGGCAGCAGTTCCTGTTCATCTTGAGTAGGGCTTGCTGTCGGTGTCCCCGCGGATGTGGGCCATTCGAGACAGACGGCCCGGCTGC
The DNA here is from genome assembly GCA_963575745.1 of Prorocentrum cordatum. Classification (NCBI taxonomy): domain Eukaryota; class Dinophyceae; order Prorocentrales; family Prorocentraceae; genus Prorocentrum; species Prorocentrum cordatum. The sequence goes on from CAUYUJ010016282.1 coordinate 1,196,622, forward strand.
CCAACAGCGGCCGCTGTCGGTATATGTTGTTGGGCATCGCGCCCACGTTTTCCGTACCCAGTTCGGGCGTCCACATCGGGCGAGCGACGTCATGGGGGCGGAAAGGACGGAGACGAAGACTCTCGTCTATTTGCGAACCTTGCCCCATGTGTCCAGTCGACGCTGGGACATTGCACCCCCCCCTGTCCATGGGGGTTTACTTGGCTGCCTTCGAGACAAGCTGCAGTCCCTTCCGCTCGGAAGCAGGGTCCGCTGCGGGTGAGGCCGCAGATGTGGCCCCGTCGGGGCCGGCGTCGCCTGCGCGACCGCGGGCTCTGCTGGCCCTGTACAGCGCCCGTTCTTGGGCACCGTCCCCGTTCTCTGTCCGCCACAACTACATGAAAACATGTGTAGCCCTCTAATGGATTGTTCCTGCGCCTCGGGGGCTCAGGGGAGGGTGGCGGTGCATGGATCACCACTGAGAGCCTGTGACTTTCTGCACCGCCGCCCTCCCTGATGGTACGTGCTATTTCTGCACCGCCGCCCTCCCTGATGGTACGTGCTAAAGTTCGTCGGAGGGTCTCTTTGTCAATGTATATATATATATATATATATATATGGATAATCGTTGATGTATTTCTTCATTCTCTTCGTGGCGTACTCTCCGCCCCCACGCAAAGCGTGCCACCCAGCACCCCGGCGCGTGGGGCCGCGCGGCGCTCTCGGCGAGCGCCCGGCGAGCATGCGCCGCCGATCGCCCTCCGTCGGCCTGGCCCCGCCGCCCTCCGCCCTCCGCCGCCGCCGCCGGCGAGGGGGTCGTCGTCGCCGGCGTCCTCGGTGTCCCGCCACGGGGGAAGCGGGTCCTGAGGTTAAGTCGGGCGTGTCCCTCTTCAGAAGGAATATTCAAAAATAGTCAAAGCATAGTCTGGGGACGATGTTTGTACCATGTATGAGTCTGTTTCGACATTTTGGGGGTATGTTTCATTTTTCGTCCACAATCCGCCTGTAGGTGGACAGGCCCGACCTAATCCTAAGGGAAACGGGTCTCAAGGTTTTTCGCCGTGTTCGGGCTCTCGGGGCCTTCCGCGGGGCCCAGGACCGCCAGGACACGACTCAGGATGAAGAATCCGTCTCGGGAGAAGGCCCCGGGGTCCAGGACCCGTTTTCCTCAGCAGTCGTGTCCCCCATGATAAGTAACGTCGTTGACATCGTCACCATCGGGGTTGTGATCACCGCCGCCGCTTAGCCGTTGTCGTTCGCCAGCGTCATCGTCGTCGTTGCCGCAATGGTCGTCGCGGCCACTGTCGTCGTCGTTGTCGTCGTCGTCTGTCGTCGTCGGCGTCGTCGTCGTCGATTGATGCTCGTTATTCCCTTGTCCTCGGCCCTCGACGGGGCGAGCGAGGAAGGCAGCGAGAATCACAGAGAGCGAGGAACGAGCTGCAAGGACGAGGCGGGGGACGAGGAAGGGAGGCCGGAAGGAGGAGAAAGGGGGATGGCCGCCGCCGCAGGAGTCGGAGGGGGAAGTGTGGCGGAGGACGAGGAATTCCTCCTCCTCCTCTCCTCCTCCTCCTCCTCCTCCTCCTCCTCCTCCTCCTCCTTCCTCCTCCTCCTCCTCCTCCTCCTCCTCCTCCTCCTCCTCCTCCTCCTCCTCCTCCTCCTCCCCCTCCCCCTCCCCCTCCCCCTCCCCCTCCCTCCCTCCCTCCCTTCCTCCCTCCCTCCCTCCTCCACCTCCTTCCCCCCTCGCCCCTCTGAGACAGGGGAGGAGGAACATGGGGGGAGAATGAGGGCGAGGGGGACGAGGAAGGATGCGGAAAGGGGATGCGTAGGATGAGAGGGGGAGCTTCTCGGCCACGCTGCAGTTGATCGCCTCTCGGCGCGCTCTCCTCGCCCCCCGTCACCGTCCCTCCGTTCGTCCCGCCTCCCTCCCTCCCAATTATCCCTCCCCTTTTTTTCTCCCAAAGGGCAGCAAGGTGGGACGAGTCGAGCCCAGGCACCTCTGAAGCCCGAGGCTTGTTCGCCTCGCCCTCCCCAAGGACAGCCAGGTTGCACGAATCGAGCCCAGGCACCTCTGAAGCCCGAGTGGCAGCGAGGGGTGCAGGAATCGATCTCAGGCACCCCTTGAGGCCCGAGGCTGGCTCGCCTCGCCTGGCAGGAGGGGGGAGTGCAGCGCCTGGGGGCGCTCCCCGAAGGACAGCGCGTGGGGCAGGTCGGAGCATCGCTTCCCCCTCCTCCTCTTCCTCCTCCTCCTCCTCCACCTCCTGCTCCTCCTCCTCCTCCTCCTCCTCCTCCTCCTCCTGCTCCTTCCTCCTCCCCCTCCTCCTTCCTCCTCCTCCTCCTGCTCCTCCTGCTCTCCTCCCCCTCCCCCCTCCTCCTCCTCCTCCTCCTCCTCCTCCTCCTCCTCCTCCTCCTCCTCCTCTTCCTCCTGCTCCTCCTGCTCCTCCCCCTCCTGCTCCTGGCGCATCCCCCCCTTCTCCTGCGGCATCCTCCGGGGCCTGCTGAGGCATGCTGCCCTCTCGCGCCGTCGCCGCCGCCGCTCCCTCTCTGGTGCTTCCCCCGACCCTCGGGGGGCGGATCTCGGTGCCGGCAAGGAGGAGACGGACGCTGAGGCGGGGGCGGAGGAGTATGTCGGGCCTGCCCCGCTACAGTGGGGGCGCGCATCAATCAAGCCGTGGCGAAGCGGAAGCGTCCTGGCTCGCCTATAGCCCTACCAAACAATGTTCTGAGAACCTCTTGTGGTTTCCACAAGATGTTCTCAGAACATTTCTGGCGGATATGGTCTTGTTTCAACACATCGGGTTTGTGTTCTGAGAACATGTGTTTGTGGTCATTAGAACAGTTTGGGGTTCTAAGAACATTTCGCGATAGGACTACAGGAATGCCGGGACGGTCGGTCCCTGCTCAAATCAAGAAACCATATGGTTTTCGTCATGGTATCCCGGGTTTCGTCGTTCCTCGCGCTGCGCGGTGACTTCCCGCAGCCATTGAAGGAGCTGTTGAGTTCAGAGTGATCCGGGTTTCCTTTCAGGTGTACCGCGCGCGCGGGTTCTCAGGGTTGGGTTTTTTTGCGAGGGTTTCTTGCGGCCGCGCCCGCACTGCAAAGGAGGAATATTCAAAACATAGTCAACACATAGTCTGGGGGATATGTGTTGTCCATGTCTGATGATTTCTGGAGAATGGTTTGTATGTTTTTTGTTCCCCCACAAATCCGCTTGTAGGAGGACATGCCCGGCCTAAGCGGAGGAGGAGGGACCTGATACGGAGGCGGAGTCTGGGGTGGAGATAGACTGCGGAGGACGACGATGAGGAGCAGGTGCTTGTGAGATGGGGAAGTGGTCAGGCGAGTGAGCTCGAATGAGGGTGAGTGTCGATTCTTCGAGTAGTTTGGTAACGCACGTGGAAGGAAGGAGGCGGCGGTGGCGGTGCGAGGAGTTGCACCGCCGTGCTGGCGCCAGGTACTTCGTGTCGATCCTGACCAAGAGCCTGGAAGCCTCGACCGACCGACGCTGGCGCTGCGCCCCGCCACCTCCTCTGTCTTCCTCCTCCTCCTTTTCCTCCTCCTTTTCCGCCTCCGCCTCCTCCTCCTCCTGCGTCTTCCTCTCCCCCTGTCCTGGGTCGTTATTCCTCCTCTTCTCTTCGTGTTCTTCTGTATACTTCGCTCTCCTGGGCCTCCACTCTCGCCCCTCCTCCTCTTCCTCCTCCCCCCCTTCACCTTCTCCCTCCAGTCGCCCTGCACCTCTCCTCCCGCCGCCTCCCCTGTCTCTCTTTCTCTACTCGCGTCCTTCCCTCTCCCGCTTCTTCTCACTCCTCTCCTCCTCGTTCCTCCTCTTCGACCCTTACCCCCCCCCCCCCCCCCCCACCACCACCACCACCACCACCACCACCACCACCACCACCACCACCACCACCACCTTCGTGCAGCTGCCGCCCGCCTTTTGCATATCTATGCGCATCTCTCTCTATCTCTTTTTTGTGTTCTCTCTCTCTCTCTCTACCCCCCAGGGCTCGTCTTGTGCGGTGGGTGCACCTGTCGTGGGGAAGAGAGCCAACGAGGGGGGGCGGAAGGGGGGCGTCAGGTCGAAAGTGGTGGAGGGAGGGAGGGAGGGAGGGAGGGAGGGAGGGAGGGAGGGGAAACTGGAACGTAGAGAACATCGAGGGGAATCAGATGGCGAAGTGGAGGAGGAGGAGGAGGAGGACGAGGACGAAGTGGTGGAAGAGGAGGAGGAAGAGGAGGAGGTGGAGGAGCAGGAGGAGGAGGATAATGAGGAGGATAATGAGGAGTTGGATAATGAGGAGGAGGAGGATAATGAGGAGGAGGAGGAGGAGGAGGAGGAGGAGGAGGAGGAGGATAGGAGGAGGGAGGAGGAGGAGGAGGAGGAGGAGGGAGGAGGGGAGGAGGAGAGGAGGAGGAGGGGAGGAGAGGAGGAGGAGGAAGAGGAGGAGGAGGAGGAGGAAGAGGAGGACGAGGAGGAGGAGGAGGGGGAGGAGGAGAGGAGGAGGAGGAGGAGGTGGAGGAGGAGGAGGAGGAGGAGGAGGAGGAGGAGTGGGAGGAGGAGGAGGATGAGGAGGAGGAGGAGGAGGAGGGAGGAGGAGGAGGGGAGGAGCAGGAGGAGGAGGGAGGAGGCGGAGGAAGCGGGGAGGACGACGAGGGGACGAGGAGGACGAAGACGAGGAGGGGGAGGGAGGGGGGCGGATGCGGAGGCTGAGGCGGAGGAGGCGGAGGAGGAGGAGGAGGTGGAAGAGGAGGAGGAAGAGGAGGAGGAAGAGGATGAGAAAGAAGAGGAGGAGCAGGAGGAGGAGGAGGAGGAGGAGAAGGAGGAGAAAGAGGAGGCGGAGGAGGAGGAGGAGGAAGAGGAGGAGGAGGAGGAGGAGGAGGAGGAGGGAGGAGGAGGGGGAGGAAGGGTAGGATGGGGATGATGATGGTGATGATGATGATGATGATGATGATGGTGATGGTGATGGTGATGCTGATGCTGATGCTGCTGATGCTGATGCTGATGCTGATGCTGATGCTGATGCTGATGCTGATGCTGATGATGCTGATGATGATGAGGCTGATGCTGATGATGATCATGATGCTGATGACGATGATGATGCTGATGATGCTGATGCGGATGAGGATGAGGATGATGATGATGATGATGCTGCTGCTGATGATGATGATGCTGATGATGATGATGATGCTGATGATGGTGATGGTGATGGTGATGGTGATGGTGGTGGTGGTGGTGATGCTAATGCTGATGATGGTGGTAGTGGTGATAATGCTGATGGTGATTCTGATGCTGATTATGATGATGATGATGATGATGATGATGATGATGATGATGATGATGATGATGATGATGCTGCTGATGATGATGATGGTGATGGTGCTGGTGCTGATGTTGACGCTGATGATGATGCTGATGCTGATGCTGCTGCTTCTGCTGCTGCTGCTGCTGCTGATGATGATGATGATGATGATGATGGTGATGGTGATGGTGATGGTGATGGTGATGGTGACGGTGATGGGATGAGGATGAGGGTGAAAATAAGGATGAGGATGATGATGAGGAGGAGGAAAAGGAGGCAGAGGATGAGGAAAAGGGGGTACGGTCGCAGTTGGAGGTAGGGAGGGAGGGGGGCAAGGTACAGACAAATCGAGGAGAAGCAGATGGCAAAGGGGAGAAGGAGAGGGGGAGGAGGAGGAGGAGGAAGCGGAGGAGGAGGAGGAGGAGGAGGAGGACGAGGACGAGGACGAGGAGGGGGAGGCGGAGGCGGAGGCGGAGGCGGAGGCGGAGGCGGAGGCGGAGGCGGAGGCGGAGGCGGAGGCGGAGGAGGAGGAGGAGGAGGAGGAGGAGGAGGAGGAAGGGGGATCCTTCTTTACAAGCCGGCTTGATTTTGTCTGCTCCCTACATCTCCGCTGTTCCTCTGTTCCGTCCCCCCCTCCCCTTTCTTCATTCATCCCTTCACTCCCCTCCTTCTCTGCTTCCTTGTCCTCCCACCCCTCCGTTTGCCCTTCCCACCGTTCACAACCTTATTCGTCTTTCTATGAAAAACTCTGACTCCCAGATAATACGCAGCACCCCGCAGTTGCGGATAAGAGTGAGGGGGCGGCGGGGACGTCGGCAGTCTGCAAGGCTCTCAAGAAGACCGCCGCAGGCGCCTAATTTTTCAAGCTATACAACGAGCCCACCACGGGCGCCGATTTTTGTGTTAAAGCAATGCGGGTGGGTCGCGGGTTGGGACGCAGGGGGTCGCGGGTGGGTCGACGGTGGGTCGCGGGTGGGTCGCGGGCCAGGTCGCGGGTGGATCGCGGGTGGGTCGCGGGGCGGGTAGGTCGCGTGGTTGGTCGTGGGGTGGGTCGTGGGGTGGCTCGCGAGTGTGTCGCGGGCCGGGTCGCGGGGGAGACGACGCAACAATACAAGCAGAATCTTCGCCGTGGATCCCCACTTCAGCCACGCACCCAGGGACAGCGAATGACCGTTCGGCCCTTTTACTCTGACTGAGTGGGTCGCGGGGCTGGGTCGTGGGGGGTGGATCGCGGGTGGGTCGCGGGGTGGGTCGCGGGGTGGGTCGCGGGTGGATCGCGGGGTGGGTCGCGGGTGGGTCGCGGGGCGGGTCGCGGAGTGGGTCGTGGGGTGGGTCGCGGGGTGGGTCGCGGACCGGGTCGCGGGTGGGACGATGACGACAACAAACAAACAATCAACAACGCAACAACACAACAAGCATAATCTTCACAATGGATCCCCACTTCAGGCACGCAGCCAGGGACACTGAATGACTGTTCGGCCACCTCACTCTGACTTATTGTGTTTCGGGGGATACCCACCGAGGAGTTGCTGTGAATGGTTTCGAAGTGTGTCGCGCGTGACTCTGCAGTGTGATATGCTACATCGCTGTTGACGCATGGTTGTTGCGTGCGCGCATCAGCTTCATGGGTGACACACGTGTGTTATGATCGCGGCTCACTTATGTTATGTATGTGCGTTTGTGCTGCGAATGCGCTTGCCTATTGATGCCTGTTGCTGACGTGGTGACCCCAGTGGTGTGATGTGCGTGAGTTTCTGATGTCTGCTACGAACGCGCGTCCTCCGTGCAAGTTTCTGGTGCATGCTCTCGTTCTTAATCTGCGACGCTTCGCAGCTAATCGCCGAGACCTCAGAGTCTGGGACCCCTTTCCCCCGAGGGCCGCCAGCATTCTGGACCCCTTCCCCTGGGCAAGTTTCTCACTGCTTCGGTTGGCGGCCCCGGGGCCCGGTGAGGGCCCCCTGAGGCGGACAACGGCGCGAGGGGGTCAGAGCAGGGCCGGACCTCAACGGTGCTTGGGCGATTTCGTGGGCCGTGTTCGCTTCGGCTCCGTTTTGCGGCAGAGGTGGAGCGAAGACAGAACGAGGGAAAACGAACACGAAACGAAGACGGAAGACGAAAAACGAAAACAAAACGAAAACGAAAACAAAACGAAAACAAAACATAACGAAGACGAAAGACACCGTTCAGGTTCAGCCCTGGGGCAGAGTACGGGCATCGAGCGTCGGCCCCCGACCCGTCCTGGGGTGCGTCCTGATGGAGACCTCCACCGGGGGGGACTCCGGCCGTGGCGAGAGGCAGGACTCCCGGAGGCTCAGCACGGCCTCAACGCGCCGTAAGTTCTGGGAAGAGGAAGAAGACGACGGAGAGGGAGAGGAAGAGGAAGAAGACCAATATGAAGAGGAAGAGGAAGAGGAAGAAGAAGAAGAAGACGCCGTGCACGTCAGAGCTGCATGGGCAGGAAAAATGGCGCCGGCATGGCCGCCGCTGAACGCAGCGAAACAAGGCGACGGACATGGCGCTCTCGGTATCCCCCCCGCCTCCATGGGCAGGGACCGTCGGTATCCCCGTCTCCATGGCAGGGGAGGTCAATGTGTCTGGGCCCCCACAGGACCTGGACGTTGCGTGCCAGCCCCTGCCCTGTGCCCCTGTGCCAGCCCCAATCTTGAAAATCCTATGTGTTACAACCTGCCCTGCAAGCCTCGGCAGGAAGCAGGGCGTCGACGTCCTGGCTGCTCAGCCCTCCCAGACGTCGACGGTCAGGGCCCTGCCTCTCCCCCTCCGCGGAGCGCCCTCCCGGGCTCGTCCGCTCGCTCCCTCCTGCGCGTCCTCGAGGCTCCCCGCGGCCCAGGAGGGAACAAAAAACACGCAGACATAATTCACCGTCGATTCCCCTGAAGATTTGGGAAGCTATGGGAAGTGGGGGGGAAGGCAAGAACCCAGAAACTATGGGGAAATATTGGGGGATCCTGTTATTCGTGTGTGTATTTAGTTCTGTGTCCCAGGGCCCCTTCAGCAATCCTCTCCCCCCGCCCTGCCCGCTGCCGCAGCGTCCGCCGGGGCATCGCGCTGGTGGACCGGTTCATCGAGCAGCAGCGCGAGGCCGCCTTGGGTCTCACTGCGGCTGCTGCTTGCAATCGCCACTGTTCTTCGGAGACTCGAGAACACAGGGGCGATTCGAGATCACAAGGGTTCTCTGTTGTCTGCTTTCAGCTCTTTGAGCCTCCGTTGCGACGGCTGGAAGCTCGGGTCGGGCGAAAGGGGGGGTTTGGGAAAGGGGGGGGTACGAAATCTGCTGCATGCAGCTGGTTTCGGCCCGACCGAGGGGCCCATTCCTCGATACATGGGCGCCTCCCGGCGCCGGGAGGCGCCGGGAAAGTCAGCTACGTGAGCTGACTCTCCAACCCCCCCCTTTGCTATCCCCCCCTTTCGCCCGACCCGAGAAGCCGTTCGAAAATCGAGTCAGAGCGCATCCCAGGACTCGGGCGAAGAGAACTATGCACATGCACCGATCCTGGCAAGGCCCATCCTTGACCCAGGATCGGTGCATATGCCTTTCTGGCCAAGGTAGGAGGGCGTATGCACCGATCCTGGGCTCAGGATGGGCCTGGCCAGAATCGGTGTATGTGCATAGTTCTTTTTCCTCTAAGGACTGGGCCGAGGGTCCATGTTTGGTCTCCGACTCCCGACCTCCTCGCGGCGTTGCCAAGATCACACGCAGTTCTTGCGTACCCTGCGGCTTCGGGGGGCGCCTCACGAGTGCTCTGAGGATCGGTGGGGGCCCCCGCGGCCATGGCCTCCCAGGGCTGGACCTAGACACTGTTTTGCTGGACTTCGGCTGTGCTTTGTGTTTCGTTCTGGCAGGGAGGCACTGGCTGGTTTGCTGGACGTCGGCTGTGCTTTGTGTTTCGTCGTGGCAGGGAGTCACAGGAAAGTAGGTCGAGCAGAACGAACAGCAGAACGAACACCAAAACAACAGGCAACCTTTCGGTCCAGCCCTGTGGCCTCCTGACTGCCCTTGACTGGTGAGGGCACGAGTCGTGTTCCAGCAATCTGGCCCGAGGAGAGAGTCGCGACCTCCGGGGTTCACGCTGTGAAGAGGCTCGTATCAAGTCGGGCGTGTCCCCCCTACAGGGGGATATTTGGATGAAAAGTAATAAAATACTCAAGACATGCCCCCCGAATATTCAGAAATGGTCAGAAAGTCGTCCCCATACTATTTTTTGGCTATTCTTGAATGTTCCCCCTGTAGAGGGGCACGCCCGACGTAAAGCTTCTACGACATGGGGGGGCCGAGCAGGGCTGGACCCATTCGGTGTCTTGGCGATGTCGTGGGCCGTTTTCGTTTCCATGTCGTTTTGCTGTAAAGGCGGACTGAAGACAAAACGAGGGACATCGAAAACAAAACGAAAACGAAAACCACCGTTTAGGTTCAGCCCTGAGTCTGAGGACTCCTCATCGTGTTTCCGTTATCTCTCCCCCGTCTCTTCCCCCCTCCGTGGCCGCTTTGTCCGTTTTCTTCCTTCTCCTGCACGCTGGCCAATTCGCTTTTCGGTGCCCCCCGTTGAGCTCGAATTATCGCTGGTGCAGCCATTATGCCTCGCCGCCGATGGATAGTGTTTCCGTTCTCTCTCTCTCTCTCTCTCTCTCCATAAAAATATACACATTTATATATATATATATATATATATATATATATATAGATAGATAGATAGATAGATAGATAGTCCTCGTCTTATTTTTTTACAAGCCCGGGCGGGGGGAAAACCCGTCACCCCCCCAAAAAAAAACCGGACTCCCGGGATCTGGGGCCTTGGGAACCTCCACACGGGCCTCGAAGCGGCCCCCGGGCCTCGCAGGGCGTTTTGCCAAGCCTTCCCAGCACACCTAGGGCGATCAGGGGGCTCATCGGAGACGTCCCAGAGACCCCCAAGACAGCACAAGAGCGCTCCAAGAGTGACCGACGTGACCTCAAGATGGCCCAAGAGGCCTCCAGGACGGGAAGGCCCCCCGAGGCAAACATCATTTATTTTCTGCAGGTTTTTGGTGAATTTTAGCGTTCTCCTCTTTTCGGCTTCCCGACGCTCCAAGACGGCGGTCTTCTGGGCGTCCGAAGCCGCCTGGGATGCTCCAAAATCGCCCCACAACCATCCGAAAGGGCTTCCAGGCAGTCCAAGAGAGCCCCAAAACGGCACAACACGGGTCCAAGATGGCCCTCAGAGAGCCCCATGGCGGCCTAAGATGGCCCAAAGACACCCTCCGAAGAATTCCAAGTCGTGATTCGGTCGTTCAGGGAGACCGCGGTTAGAGGCAGGGTGGCCCGAGAAAGCCCCCGGAGGCCCCCAGAATACGCCCAGGAGGTCTCCAGAAGGCCTTAAGAAAGCCTGAAACAACTTCTGTGAGGCCCCTAGAGGCTCTCCAAGGAGGAGCCTCTGCACAAAAGAGCTGAGGAGGATGGGGAGAATGCGCAGGGCATGGCGAAAATAGGGAAACATAAGCATGGAGGAAGGATAACGAATAACATTGTTATAGCGGCGATGCCAGAAAAGGCAACCTAGAGTTATCGTGAAATTGTCGGCTTGACCTTCCTGCTATTCCGCCTGCATGCCAAACTTCAAGGACTAAGGTGCATGGCGCGAAGCACCACTGCTGTCTTGTATATATATATACAGACATACATACATACATACATACATGCATGCATGCATGCATGCATGCATGCATACATACATACATACATACATACATACATACATATATCTATGTGTATATATATATTCTGTATATATAGAGAGCCCGTTTCTTTATTGCTTGGGGGCCATGACGGGCGTCATGGCCCCCGCTCCCCCCCCCCTACGACGCAACGCTCCCCCCTAGTGCGCTCCGGGCACTGCCGCCGTGCACATTGGGATCCGCGTAGGAATCCGCATAGGTGTCTGGTCCGCAGGCGTCGTCGTCGTCGTCGTCGTCGTCGTCCGTCGTCGTCGCTCGTGGTTCGTCGCTCGTCGCTCTTCGTCGTCGTGTGCGCGGACGCGGCTGGAGCTTGTTTGTAAGTCCGGGCCGATGACGGCAATCATCTGGGGGGGAGGGGGTCGATGACGTCACGTTTCGCGCCGGCGGCGTCTGGGAATGCTTAGGAATGACGGAGGACGGGTTATCGTGCACCACAACGCCTGTGTACCTCACAGTGCCCGCGTGCACCACAGCGCCTGTGTACACCACACCGCCGATGTACACCACAGCAGCCGCATGCAACACAGCGTCAGTTTGTGCCACCGCGCATGCGGGCACAGCAGCTCCTGTGTACACCACAGCGCCTCCGTACACCACATCAGCCGTGCGCAACACAGCACCAGTGTACACCACAATGCCTGCGTGCATAGCAGTGCCTGTGTACGCCACGGGCGCGTGCGTGCACCATTGTTGTGTATAGAATTTCAGAAGGAATCCTTGTGACAAAATGGAGCGCGTGTGGATTCCAGAGAGAACAATGGAAAACAAATCCTCATGGACGAAGGAGCGCCGCTTGAATCTACGAGTCCCCCCGAGTCCGCCCGCATCACCCTAACTCCCATTTGCGTCCAGGAGGTTCCAGGTAAACTGGCCGTCCCAGAACCAAGTGGACCGATTCAATCGACCATTCTGCGGTGCACGCTGAGATGCGCGCGGGCGTTGCAACGCCAAGCCGCACGACAGGGGGTAAGAAGAAGGAAAAGGAGGAGGAGGAGGAGGAGGAGGAGGAGGTGGAGGGGGAGGGGGAGGGGGAGGGGGAGGAGGGAGAAGGGAATAACGTCGCATTCGATTCTCAGAACTTTCCTGGCGTGGCGCTTAGTTGTCCGCAGCAGATCCTGACGTACCTGCTCCTTCCACCTGTCCTATGCACGCAGGCACTGTTGTGTACACCGGCGCTGCGTTGCACGCGGATGCTGTGGTGTAGACAGGCGCTGTGGCGTGCACAGGCGTTGCGGCGCACGCAGGCGCAGTGGTGTACACAGGCGTTGTGTTGCGCATGGCTGTTGCGGTGTATGTACACCAGCGCCGTAGTGCTCCCAAGTATTGTGGTATACACGGGCGGTGCGTTGCACACGGCTGTTGCGGTGTACGCAGGCGCTGTGGTGCACGCGCGGTGTGGTGCACGCGAGCGTTGTGGTGCACACAGGCGCAATGCGCAGATCGCCACTTACATGCTGCTCGCGTCGTCGTCGTCGCTCGTCGCTCGTCGCTCGTCGCGTCGTGCGCGCGGGCGCGGCTGTGGTGCCGGAGCCACACGGCGGGGCAGGGCGTCACGTCATACCCCCCCCCGCCCTCCCCCTCCCCCATGACGCCCGTCATCGCCGAACATAAAGAAACGTGTTCATATGTGTGTGTGTATATACATATATATATATATATATATATATATATATATATATATTCCTTTTCCTATATTTGTGCAAGCCCGGGCGGGGGGAAAACCCGTCACCCCCCCCACCCCCAAAACCGGACTCCTGGGATTTGGGGCTTTGGGAACGTCCAGACGGGCCTCGAAGCGGCCCCCGGGCCTCGCAGGGCGTTTTGCCAAGCATTCCCAGCACACCTAGGGCGATCAGGGGGGTCATCGGAGACGTCCCAAAGACCCCCAAGACAGCACAAGAGCGCTCCAAGAGTGACCGACGTGACCTCAAGATGGCCCAAGAGGCATCCAGGACGGCCCCAAAGAGGCTTCCAAGAGCACTCCCAAGAAGGCCCCCCGAGGCACGAATCATTGATTTTCTGTTGGTTTTTGGTGAAGTCTGCGGTTCTCCTCTATTCGGCTTCCCGACGCTCCAAGACAGCGGTCTTCTGGGCGTTCGAAGCCGCCTGGGGGGCTCCAAAATCGCCCCACAACCATCCGAAAGGGCTTCCAGGCAGTCCAAGAGAGCCCCAAAACGGCACAACACGGGTCCAAGATGGCCCTCAGAGAGCCCCATGGCGGCCCAAGATGGCCCAAAGACACCCTCCGAAGAATTCCAAGTCGTGATTCGGTCGTTCAGGGAGACCGCGGTTAGAGGCAGGGTGACCCGAGAAAGCCCCCGGAGGCCCCCAGAATACGCCCAGGAGGCCTCCATAAGGCCGTAAGAAAGCCTGAAACAACTTTTGTGAGGCCCCCAGAGGCTCTCCAAGGAGGAGCCTCCGCAAAAACGAACGGAGGAGGATGGGGAGTGTGCGCAGGGCATGGCGCATGGCGAAAATAAGGAAACAGAAGCATGGAGAAAGGATAACGAATAACATTATCATAGCGGCGATGCCGGCAAAGGCAACCAGGAGTTATCGTGAAATTGTCGGCTTGACCTTCCTACTATTTCGCCGGCGTGCCAAACTTCAAGGACCAAGGTGCATGGCGCGAAGCGCCACTGCAGTCTTGTATATATATATTATATATATATATATATATATATATATATATATATACCCGGACCCCCCCCCCCGGGACCCCCCCCTAAACCGGATCCTTCCCCCAGGGACGCTCCGTTCGCCCTTTCGGGCGTTTCGGCGGCCCCCTGGACGCCCTTGGAAAAGGTTCGGTGGCCCTTCCGGGCCTCCCAGGGCGCCTCGCTGTGCCTTGCGAGCCGACTGAAGGTGATTAGAGGGGTCGTCGGAGAGGCGCAAGAGAGACCCAAGACAGCGCAAGAGCGCTCCAAGAGGAACCTCGATGGTCTGAGGACGGCCCAAGAGGCCCCTAAGACACCCCAAGAAGCCGTTAAGAGAGAAGCCAAAATCGTCACATTCCCTCAGGAAATACATTTGTTGTGCATGTCCGCTTTTTTGGTCTTCGCAGCGTCCAAGACGGCCCAATGGGCCCCCAATCTCGCCCCAAGACGGCCTGGGAGGCCCCCTAGAGGGGTTGAAGGCGGCCCAAGGGGGCCCCAAGACTGCCCTAGAGAGCCCCGAGACTGCCCACAAGAAGCCCAAGATGCCCCCAGAAGGCTCCCAAGAGAGACCCGCGAAAGCCATGGGACACCTCCAAGAACGCCACTGGAGGCCCGCAAGAGGGCCCTAGATGGCTTCAGAAGACCTCTGGAAGGCCCCAGTTCTCCAAGGCGGCCCAAGAAGCCCCCAGGACGGCCCAAGAGTGCCCCAGGACGGCACAAAAGAGCACCAAAAACTACCAGACGGCGTTCTCCTACGAAATACATCAAGCTGACCCGACGATCTTGGTTCCACGTTTGAGGCTAGAGGTTTCAGTAGCTACCCGATCGAGAGAGGCAGGCAATGGATCTAGATTCGAAATTCGACGATCGAAGATTTCCTGAGTGCCTGGAGCCCTCCAGGCATTCGGGAAGCAATCGGTGTGCTCGGAGCTACTGTGACTTCTTCGGCGTGTCATGGGAACGCTCCTTACTTCCTCAAAGGACCTTCGCGCGCGACAAAATCAGCACGATTGCCCCACTCCTGCGCACGAGCGTGCCAGCGCATCGTCCGAAAGCGGTGTCAGCAGGCACCCGGGATATCGGAAAAATGGGCGGGTCGCCCGTCCAGGCCTCGAGGTCCTCCCTGCTGAAGAAAGCGATGATTTATTGCTTTGCCAGGGAAGCGTCCGGAACAAGGCGCATGGCGCGAAGCGCCAATGCAGTCTTGTATACATCTCTCTCTATATATATATATATATATTCGTCTGGGCTCCTCAGTGAGTCACCAAATCGTTCTGCGCAGCAGCAGATTGCGTTTCATCCACGTTCGTCCATTTCGAAACGCCTGGTCTCGGTGGCCCAAGTGAGCTCTTTGGCGCTCATATGCCGTCAGCCCTCCATGTCGCCCTGAGGATGTTCGAGCTATCTGTGGCCGATCTGTCCGCATTAGGCCGTTGCCCTGATCGAACGAACTAAGGGCTGGTTCCATGGTGATGTCCTGCTCGACCCGTGAGGTGAAGCGACCTGCGTGAGGTATGGGGCATATTGGGTTCACATGTTCGCTATCCCCCACAATCCTTTCCGAAATGCATGGCGAATGCCCTTAATCCTCGTCCTTCCGTTTCCTCCGCCGTCGTTTTTTTTGCATGGGGCGGGTTCCGGTGATCATGTTTCCTTCATCGGCCAGTTACTCAGCTTAGGATTTGTGTGATGGTCCATTGGCATGGAACGGCCTTCAGAGTCCGAAACGTATCAAGACATGCCGTCGCATGTCTCCCACTCACCCTGTGTTGGGCTCTCGGTCTTGAGAAAGCATGGTTAGCTCTTGTCCCGTCTTGTCCTCCCGCCTCCCTGCTGTTGTTTTGTTTTTTGCCTCCTGTCTGCGTGTTACCTCTTGGCCTCCATCGCGGCAGCCAGCTGCGCAACAGCCTCGACTTTCCGTGATCCTCGAAGATCCAGCCGAATGCGGGCTGCCAGCTGCGAAATTGTTGCCACTTCTGTGGGTTCCTGGGTGGTCCAGCGGAGTGCGGTGCCCCGCGAACCCAAATGCGCTTGCCCTTGGGCCGCTAACTGTGTAACCGTCACCATTTTCGTGAGCTCCCAGAAGGTCCATCGTTGTACGGGTTTCACGGGGATCCGAATTCTTGTCTCCACGCGTATCCCCACCAGTGCCGGTCCACCGCTGAGGTGTTGCGTGAGGCTCCGCCGAGCCGCTTTAGGTGAGGCTGCGCCCCGCTGCTTTAGGTGAATGTGTCGCTGCGTGCCCCCCGCTTTGACTGGACTCGCCGCTGGCGCGCTCGCCTGCGGCCGCTGACAAAAAATCCCCACCAGTCTAATTCCACGTCTGCAGTCCCTGGTCGCCGGTCTTCCTGGCCGCCTGCTGCTTCCGACGCGTTGCATGCGTGCACCCTGGCAGTCGCGTTATCCAGTTTACCGCCAGCCTTTTCCACTCGCCGGCCCGCCGCTGAGGTGCTGCGTGAGGCTCCGGCCCACCGCTTTAGGTTAATTCGTCTTTGCGCGCCCCGATATGACTGGACTCGCCGCTGGCGCGCTCGCCTGCGGCCGCTGACTAAAAAGTATCCCCACCAGCCTATGCAGCAACGATGCCCAGGCGAGTTGCATTGATCAAAGAAGTGTTGTTGAAGATCGGGATCAGCCTGGGCAGGCCCAGGAGTCAGCCATACATGGATTCGCGAATATTTCGATATGGGGGTTTGTTGGTCAGAGTGATGGAGCCGAACGGTCATTCACTGTCCCTGGGTGCGCGGTTGAAGTGTAGTCCAGCGATGGAGGATGTTGTTGCGTTGTTGTTTGTGTTTGTATGTTGCTGGTCGAGTTATCATTTTAAGTGTTGTTGACCCCCCAGCAGTGCACATTGCGTTTTCACTTGAGATGGTCCACTGGGCGTTCACACCCTGTTTTTTGTCAGGAAGATTCCTGCTCAAACTGTTGCCCTCTCGGCTACAACAACGGCTCCCGCCGGATCTTATCTCACCAATTATTCCACACTCGCGCTATATCTCGCGCGGGGCTTCCTCGCAATGTATGCAGGAATGACGCGCTCGCTCTGGCTTTTCACGGTTACTTGGGAATCCCGCTATCGCCTGGTACGTTTTCGCGGTTCATGCAGGAGGACCCACGCTTCAGCAACCCGCCTGCTCGACCTGACCGCTTGAACCCGCCGTCCCGACCCGCCCGCTAGGGTCTACCCGCCCGATCTGCCCGTCTGGTTCTGCCACGTGCATCCTGCTCCTAACCCCTTTTCCTGAAAATGCCTCTCATGCTCAATCCTTTTCCCTCCCCTTTCCATCCGTCCTCTCTTCACTTGCTTTAGGGGCTGCGCTAGATTTACGTGGCAGGTAGGGAAGATAGGTTCCCAAGGAGGTAGGATCGAGAACGAAGAGGGAGTGTACCGAGGGTTTGGGATGTACGTGCTGAATGGCACGCGACCTGATATGAGCGAACAGCCTTGAACTGACTGTTTTCTTGCTGCTGTTGTTGGTGTTGTGACGATGTTGTCGTCGTCCCCCTCGCGACCCGGCCCGCGACCCACCCGCGACCCGCCCGCGAACCACCCGCGACCCACCCGCGACCCACCCGCGACCCACCCGCGACCAACCCGCGACCCATTTGCAACACATCCGCGACCCGCTTGTGACTACACCGCGACCTACTCCGCGCCCGTACCACCACTCGTATCCGCAACTGCGGGGTGTTACATACCTTACCTGGGCCATCTCGAAGCAATTTTGAACGCCTTGCGGCTCCCTCGGGACCCTCTTGGGGCTTTGGGGTTGCTGCCTTTATGGGGTTAGCGTGGCATCTTCTGGATACCTCGGGGAGCCTCAGTGAATTAGGGGCTTCTCGCATGCCTCGTAGAGTGTCTCTTGAGGGCCTTTTAGGGTGTCTCTTGAGGGCCGCTTGGGGGCTCTTGGGGGCCTCTCGGAGCGTCTTGGGGGCCTTTTGGAAGCTTCGTTGGAGGCTCTTAGGGGCCTCCTGGAGGCATCTTGGGGCTCTCTTGATTGCTATTCGGGCCGTTTTGGGATCATTTGAGACGCTAAAAGAAGTGGGGGTCATCAAATAGCGCTGCCCTCCCAGGAGGCCACCATTTGAACAACATCTGAGGAACATCGATAATGCTTGCATTCTCGCACTTCCCCCCTACTTCTCCTCTCTCCCTCTCCTTGGGCCGCCCAGCGCTGGCGTCGGCGGCGGCTGGCGGCGGTGGCGGGGAGCGTCGATGAAGACGACGACTTCCTTTTCTTGGCCGGCGCCGGCGTTTGCGGCGGCTGGCGGCGGCGGCGGGGAGCGTCGACGAAGACGACGACGACGACGACAACGATGACGACGACGACGCTCCGCCACCGTGCCTGGGTTTGGGGTCAGAGTCCTAATGGATGCCTCTTGGGGTCGCGTCGGAGGGCTGTCGGAGGGCCTCCTGGGCGCCTCTTAGACGTCTCTTGGGGCCTCTCTGAGGTGGTGGTGGTGGTGCTGGTGGGCTGTGGTGGTGTGGTGGGTTGTGTGTGGTGGTGGTGGTGGTGGTGGTGGTGGTGGTGGTGGTGGTGGTGGTGGCGGTGGTGATGGTGGTGGTGGTGCGTTGGTTTGTGGTGGTGGTGGTGGTGGTCTGTGGTGGTGGTGGTGGCGGAGGTGGTGGTGATGTTGGTGGTAGTGGTGTGGTGGTTTGTGGTGGTGATGGTGGAGGTAGCGGTTGTGGTAGGCTGTGGTGGTGGTGCTGGCGTTTTCGGTGGTGGTGGTGGTGGTGGTGGTGAAGTGGTTTGTGGTGATGGTGGTGGTGGTGAAGTGGTGGTGGGTTGTGATGGTTGTGGTGGTGGTGGTGGCGGTGGTGGTAGTGGTTTGTGGTGGTGCGGTGGTTTGTGTTGGTGACGCTGGTGGTGGGTTGTGATGGTGGTGGTGGTTGTGGTGTGGTGGTTTGTGGTTGTGGTGGTGTTGGCGGTGGTTGTGGTGGTGGGTTGTGATGGTTGTGGTGGTGGTGGTGGTGGCGGTGGTGGTAGTGGTGGTGGTGGTTGTGGTGTAATGGCTTTTGGTGGTGGTGGTGATGGTCCTAGATTGTTTTGGTGGTAAAGTGGTTGTTGTGGCGGTGGTGGTGGTGTGGTAGATTGTGGTGGTGGTTGTGGTAGTGGTGGTGGGTTGTTGAGGGTGTGGTGGTGGTTGTTGTTGTGGTGGTGGTGGCTGGCGTGGTGGTAGTTGCGTGGTGGGTTTGTGGTGGTGGTGGTGCTGGTGAGTTGTAGTGGTGGTGGTTGTGGTAGTGGTGGTGGTTCTGGCGGTGGTGGTGGTGGAAGCGTGGTAACTTTTGGTGGTGGTGGTGGTGGGCTGTGATGTTGGTGGTGGTGGTGCTGCTGCTGCTGCTGGTGTTGGTTGTGCTGGTGGTGTGTGGTGGTGGTGGTGGTGGTGGTGGTGGTTTTGGCAATGGTGGTAGTGTGGTGGTTTGTGGTGGTGGTTGTTCTGGTGGTGGTGGGTTGTGGTGGTTGTGATGGTGGTGGTGGCGGTGGTGGTGGTGATGGTGGTGGTCGTGGTGTGGTGGTTTATGGTGGTGGTGGTCGTGGTGCTTGTGGTGGGACGTGGTGGGTTGTGGCGGTGGTGGTGGCGTTCTTGGTTGTGGTGGTGGTGGTGGTGTAGTGGTTTGTGATGATTGTGGTGGTTGTGGTGGTGGTGGGTTGTGGTGGTTGTTGTGTTGGTGGTGGTGGCGGTGGTGGTGGTGGTGTGGTCGTTTGTGGTGGTGGTGGTGAGGCCTTCGGGTCTTCCCGTCACCGTGGTTTGGCTTTGGGTCAGGTGGTGGTGGTGGTGGTGGTGGGTTGTGATGGTGGTGGTGGTGGTGTGGTGGTGGTGGTGGTGTGGTGGTGGTGGTGTGGTGGTGGTGGTGGTGGTGTGGTGGTTAGTGGTGGTGGTGGTGGTTGCTGTTTTGTTGTGTCGATTTGTGTTTCCCCTCTGCGGTCTCTGGTCCCTCGCTGGTCATCGTCGCTGCGTTCCCGCCGTCGATGCTGCTGGCCGCCGCCAGCGCCAGCGCCGGCGCCAGCGCCGAGCGGGGGGGGGGTTGGACCCCCCCTGGGCCTTCTCTGGTCTTCGTCGCTGCGTCTGCCGTCGGCGCTACTGGCCGCCGCCAGCGCCGGCGCCGGCGCCAGGGGGGGGGGGTTGGGGAGGGGGGGGTTAGGGGGGAGGAGAGTCCCCCTGGTTCTAATCGACGGCGACGGGTGTAAGGGGGGGGCCTCCCCCCGGTTCGAAACGCACCGCCGAATGTTCCCAAGGCAAGCGGCCGTGAAACGCGCTTTCTCGCATCGTGAGGCCCTCTTGTGGCGCCGGTGTGCGCTCTTGGCGGCCGTCTTGGGCTCCAATTGGACCCCCTGAGTCTCTGCCAGGTCACAGCGGGGTCCCATACCAAGAAACGCACTGCTTGCCTCCAGGGTGCCCTGGGTGTCTTGGGCTGCGATGGCTTGGTATTGAAAGCGTGACGTTCCCAGACCAGCAATCAATGGACGTCCTGGGGTCTCAGAGTTGGGTTTCTTGTGGAAGGTTTCTTGTGGTCGAGCTCCTACTGCATCCTGGAGCCATCTTGAGGCCTCAACTGTGGCCCCTCGGGCGGGTCCGTGGGAGGCTCCGTGGCCACTTGAAGCCGTATTGGAGCGGTCATGGCGCTTATTGGAGGCGTGGGGGAAGCCATCGATTGAGCCATCTTGGGCTATAGTTCGCGACTTTGGTGGCCTTCTTGGGCTATCTGGGGTTCTCTTGGGGCCACCGTGTGCCATGCTGGACGCACTGACGCCTCGCGGCGCCCCAAGTTCAAACACATGGATTGGGTAGGGGTAGAGGTAAACCTCTCCCCGAACCGAAGGGGACGAAGGAGAGGTTGGAATAATTTACTCGCTAAACCACCTACGCCCAGAGGGCTGGTGGGATTAGACCTCGCCCTCTCTTGGGTGTGCCAACAGCGCATTTGCCGCCGCTTTTGTGAGCACTTGGGGGGTCAGCGGAGTGACGCGCTACGCGGCTCCAAGCGAGACCTCGTCTTCCCTGGGTGCTTCCAGCTGCGCAATTGTCCTCATTTTCGTGAGCTCGGGGGGGGGGAGCAGTGGAGTGACGCGCTGCGCAGGTCCAAACGAGGCTTCGTCTTCCTTGGGCGCTGCCGACCTCGAAGCACCATACTGCTGTTTTACATTGGACCGTGGCTTCGGGGGCGCGGACCCACTGTCTTTGAGAAGGGGTCGTAGCCTGGGGAGCGCGGATCCATGGCTTCGTGCAAGGGGACGCCGGGGGCGGCCCTCCCTCATGCATGGCTGACCCTTCCGCCCTCCTTGCTCCTGCCTCCTCGCTCCTCCCCCCCTCGCTGAGGATGTCGACGAGATCGTGTTCAACTCGCTGCTCAACGTGCTCGGTCACGTCTCGGACCCGGGGGGGGGGGGTCGCCGCCGCGGCGGGGGGCGAGTTTCCGGCGGTCGGAGAGCCGGGATGGGCACGGCGCTCGTCCCCCCTCTCTTCCCCCCTGTGTTCCCCTCCCCCCTCCCTCCATCCTCGAACAACGCGAAGATCGGGACAAAATCGGATCGGGATAACTCGAAATCTCTGAGAATCGGCAGGTTTGGAGGATGTATCGGGCGCCGCGGCCGCTACAGAGCGTTCCGGAACGCTCTGAGAGCGCTCCGGAACGCTCTGGAGCGATTTATCCCGATCCTAGCCTTGTTTCACATCCCCTCCCCCCATTACCAGCCTGGAGCAGATCCCGATGCCTATGTTTGGCCATACCTGCTCTCGATGCTGATCTGAAGGGTTCCCTGAATTTCTGAGGGCGCACCCCCAGGGCTGTCGTCGAGTCTGTGCCTGTCGATCTGAGGATAGAGATCAGATCGAGGCTGTTTACCCCGCTCCCGCCTCCTCAAATCCCCCCCCCCTTCCCTCCCTCATCCCTCCCCTGCCGCCCACCTCTCCTGCCTCCTCCCCCCCTCCTGCCCCCCCTCGCCCTTCTCCTCCCGCCGCCATATCTTGGCACCTCTCAGGCCTTGATGAGCGCAGGCCAGCCCTGCCCCATGCCAGGCGCCTGTCTTTGGGGAGGAATGAAGCCTGGCATCGCTCGGACGTGTGCGTTTTTTGTTCGGCGAGGACCATGGAGGACCATATTGGATCACCTTGTGGGAGAAGCGCACGAAGCCGAAGCAGATACGGGGAATGTGCGTCCAAGCGATGGCAACAAAGCGGATGAGGCGGCTGGGGGAAGCGGATGATGCAGAATGCGGGAAGGTTCCCCCACGTTCAGGACATGCAGAAGTTGCAGCAGACTCTGCACAAGATGACCGAGTCTCCTGCTGCATAATTGCATGTTGGTTGGGTGTCACGACGTAGAGACAGATGTGTGGAGCGTTGCCTTGCCAGCACACTTCCGAGCACGACGATAGTGACTCGCACCCACATCCCGTTCCTGGCTAACTTGCACCCTCACGCTCCTGGTCGTTCTCATCCTACCCGTCCGTCTCCTGATCCGCTTTCTGTTCCAACTCCTGCTTCTGCGTCGTCTCCGTGTCCTCTTCCTCCTTTATGTTTCTTCGCAAGTGTCATCGTCATTGTTTGATGTCCTTGATGCCGCTGTCTCGTCATCCACCCGGACAGTGGCCGATTCCTATAAATTTGAATTAGTATGGCTCATGTCGCTCTGCCTTGAATTGCATTTTAGAATTTGGAGGTACGGTGTGTTGCCGTCAGCCGTGACCTATGGCACCGTCGTGAAGGCAATCATTGACGCTTGCATCCGCACCGCATCCCTTTGAGGCGGAGGAGAAAACGACTGTTGCGAGCACCGACCATGAGATTGTAGGTAGAGTCCTTCGTCCTGTGCCGCCAATCTTGGACGCTTGTGACCTTTCCCGACAGGAGGGAGGAGGGGAGGAGGAGGACGGGGAAAAGGAGGAGGAGGTGGAGGAGAAGAAGGAGAAGAAGGGGAAGGAGGGTGTCGGCAACTGCCTTCGGCAGTACGATGTGTTGAATGGAATGATTGCGTCGTTTCCGTATGTGGAGCTTGATGGCGGGTTGGTTCGTTGGTGGGTCGTTGGGCTTGGGAGCCCTGGCCCAGGCCCCAGGCCGGCTTGGCTTGGGAGGCAATATGGCTGCCCTGGGCGACGCCGCGGAACACTTTCGGCGGACCGAGCCAATTCCTCAGTGGCCCAACAAGAAATTGCAATTCCTCAGAATCATGTTGTGGCAATGTGTGTGTCCAATCGCCACTAGTTGCGACTGTTGGGCACAAATTGCGAAATGAGAGGTATGGCATCACCTGAAGGACGAATTTTCAGGTGGCTAAACACACATGCTTTATCTAGGCCTCCTAAATGAGGTCGGAGCAGATGGGGTCGAGGGATGGCGCCGCATCGCCGATGCATCGACGATGCGGCTCGACGCGGAATCCGAGTCTCCCCACGCCGACGTCGCGGATGCGTCGCCGACGTCGCCGGTGCATCGCCGATGCATCGCCGATGCATCGGCGATGCATCGGCGATGCATTTGCGATGCGGCGCGATCGATCCTTCGACCCCATCAACTCCGACCCCATCTAGGAAGCCTCTATCCCAGGAGGTCCTCACGGATCTCTTGGATCGGCGCAGGACCCCCGAAGTGCCAGCCCCCAGAAAGCGCACAGACCTCCGCACGTCTTTTCTCATGCTTCGGCCCGTTCCCCAAAGCACGGCAAGGCCACCCGCAGGGGTAGCGATGGTGATCGCGCTTCGCGGTCTGGGGCCCGAGCGCTGGCCTGGTCCAGGGCGGGGGCGCGAGAGCGCGATCACGGGACCGCTTTACGGGGCCCAGACATACACACCACCACCACCTCCCTCACCCCCTCCCTCCCCCAGGAAGGAGGAAAGGAACAGGAGGATCGAAAGGGAGGAGGACTAGACGTGGTGGTGGTGCATATTTTTGGGGCCCGCACGCTTCGTTCGTCGCGCAGCGCGAAGGTTGGTGGCTTCTGTCTACCCAGCCAGCGTTTGCGCTGACGTGGTCCTTGCGGAGGTTGAAAGGATTCACGGAGGCCCGCTGACGATTTTGGGCGAGGCGGCCGGGCGTCCAGGTGCTCAGTTTTTGGGGGTCGTGGATCCGAGTCATCGGTTTCCCACGGATGTGATGCGCAAGAGCAGAGGCGAGAATAGACGCTAAAAGGTACAGAGTAGAGCGTGGTTGGCATGGAGAAGTTGCAAAGTCAAAGTTCGAGCGGGAGTAGAGACCAGCGAGTAGAGCGTGAATCTGATCGGGTAGATAGCAGGGGGCATTGAGACCGAGGGCGGAGAGCGTGGAGAGCAGAGAGCACAGAGAGCCGCATTCGCACAGTTAATGCCATGGTTGATCGAGTTCACCACATACGCTGCCTTTACAAGCTTCGCGCGAGCATCTGAGTGGGATTTTATCCAGTGTTCTTGAAGCGTGATTTGGCCCCTTCGAGAGGGGGTCCCTAGTCCTCACGGATGGAGCTAGTGCCAGCATAGCTACTTGGAGGGGAATTTCGGAATTGCTTGCGGCGGGAAGAAGAAACCGTTTCTCTTGTTCTGTGTAGGTTTTCCCCCTCACCCCCTCCCTCCACATCCCCTCCCCTTTCTCCCCTCCTCCCACCTTCTCCCTCCTCCTGTTCTTCCCCACAGCGGTCGGTGGAAGGCGTACGGGCGCGCCCGCGACATCGAAATGGTCCTGAAGGTGCGAGCGCGCTGCGGCAGTTTGCTGCTTGGAGCTCCGCCTCATTTGGAATTTGCGCGCAGCTCCCCGGCGTAAAGCAGACTAGGACGAGTGCATGTGTGTATGTGTGATGTGGGTGGCATCTTCGTTGAGCGTTGCGGGTTCTCGCATGTGTGCGTGTATGTGTGTGTGTATGTGTGTGTGTGTGTGTTTGCGCGTGCGCGTGTGTGCACATGTGCGTGTTCGTTGTGTGTAATGTGTGTTGTGTGGATTGTGTTTGATGCGTAAGACATGCAATATGGTTTAACAGACGATTGAGTGGTATGTGATGTACGTGGGTGTTCTGTGTGTGTGATGTGTTTGGTCGGGCGTTTGTGTTTGATTTGCTCTTGCATATGAATGACGCGCATGTGTGCGTGCGTTTGCGTTGGTTTCGCGCGTGTGTGTTTGTGTGTGTTTGTGTGTTGCGTGTGTGTGTGCGTGTGTGTATGTGTGTATGTGTGTATGTGTGTATGTGTGTATGTGTACGGGTGTGCGTGTGCGTGAGCGTGTGAACGTGTGAACGTGTGAACGTGTAAACGTGTAAACGTATGAACGTGTGCGTGCGTGTGTGTGGGTGTGTGTGTGTGTGGGTGTGTGTGGGTGTGTGTGTGGGTGTGTGGGTGTGTGCGGGTGTGTGTGTGGGTGTTTGTGTGTGTGGATGTGTGTCGGTGTGCGTGGGTGTGTGTGTGGGTGTGTGTCTGTGTGGGTGTGTGTGTGGGTGTGTGTGTGGGTGTGTGTGTGGGTGTGTGTGTGTGGATGTGTGTGGATGTGTGTGGATGTGGGTGGATGTGTGCGGATGTTTGTGGATGCGTGTGGATGTGCGGATGTGTGTGGATGTGTGTGGATGTGGGTGGATGTGGGTGGATGTGTGTGGATGTGTGTGGATGTGTGTGGATCTGTGTGGATCTGTGTGTGTGTGGGTGTGGGTGTGGGTGTGTGTGTGGTTGGGGTTGGGGTTGGGGTTGGGGTTGGGGTTGGGGCTGTGGTTGTGCTTGTGGTTGTGGTTGTGTGTGTGTGGTTAGTGTGCCTTCGCCAGCCCGCTTGTTTGGTGCAGCCACCACTCGCCTAGTGGAATTGTTTTACGCTTCGCGTATCGCCACCAGAGGATCGGATCGTGCTTGCAGAGCACTCTCAGTACGCGGCATGGCACCTACACCGTGGTGGACTGGCGCCGCGGCGTTCAGTTCGTAATTCTATGGCACTTTGCCACAGGTCTGCTCAATACATGAGCTTCCCTGGGCGTTGCAGTTCAGCCAGTCAGCCCCTTGCCGCTGCTGCTCTCCAGCTGCCGCTTCTGAGTGCTGGCCCGGCCGGCTCGCGTTGCGCCTAGTAGCTAATTAGGCTGGCCCGTGCCATCTGCCCTCTGCTGCGCGGTCGCAACCAAAAAAGTATCGCCACCAGCCCGACTGCCAGCCCCACGGCCAGCCCCACGGCCAACCCGACTGCCGGCACCACGGCCAGCCCGACGGCCAGCCCGACCGCCAGCCCCGCGGCCAGCCCGACTGCCAGCCCCACGGCCAGTCCGACGGCCAGCCCAACGGCCAGCCCCACGGCCAGCCTGGCTTGCGCGGCTGTCCAATAAAGCTGCCCGGCGGCATGACCACGACGCAAACCCAGCGCACCGACGGGTGGGCTGGCGCCCCGCCTACGCAAGGCGTTTCCCCTGAGATTGACTTTTCTCCTCACTTCCTGCCCATGATTCCTCGAGATGTGACGGCTAGTCGCCTACACCGGGAAAATTGCGAAATGGGTCGCCTCCACAGGGAAAAGCGCGAAGATAGTCGCGAATCGCAGGAAGAGGAGCAGGAAGAAGTCAGGGAGGACCTTGCCGACCGTCCAACACCGAGGGCAAACGAGAGGCCCACTCCGAATAGAATGAGGCCCGTGCCATCCAATGGCTTCTGGGAGCCTCCTTTGGCCGGAAGAGATTCTCTTCCGGCCCAAGGAGGCTCCCAGGGATCCTGGAGCTCTGAGCGTTGGGCCCCTGAAGGAGAGCAGCTAAGGCAATGTTTTCGATGCAGAAAAGCCGGTGGGCCCCGAGGACATTCCACTCTGTGGGGCGTGGAAGGTTATGGTTTCTAGGCAAACTTGTTGAGCTGCCTGGGAGTTTGAACAGCATTTGCGCACAGTCGAAAAATTGCCCTGATCTGGCATCCCCTGAAATCTGCCTTAGCGTTGGGCCTCGTAGCTCGGCTTTATTGCGAAGGCCTTGCGGCCGTTGCCGCCGACCCCGGAGGGAGACGATTGCGACGACGACGACGACGCTGACGTGGGCCAGAGTCCTCAGAGATTCTTCCCGAGGCCTCTTCGGAAGGCTCTCGGGGGCCTCTGGGGAGGAATTCTGGTGCCTTTTGGGAGCCTCTTGGGTGCCTCTTGGGGGCTTCCCGGTGGCCTCTTGTGGGCCTCTTGGGAGCCTTTTGGGGCTTCGTGGGAGCCTCGCAGCTCGGCTCTGTTTGATCCCGCCAGTGTGGCCCAATTTGGCCTCATAACTCCGCCGTCAGGCCGACAAGCCTCGAATCCCTCCGAAGTCGACCTCCCAGACGCTGCCTCCCAACGCTTGCCTAAAGTCGGGCCTGTCCATCTGCAGGAGGAATATTCAAATATAGTCAAAATTGTCAGAGGAGGAGAGGAACTTTTGACCATGTTTGAGTATTTTACGGTATTGTTTGACTATGTTTTTTCGTCCACAATCCCCCTGTAGGGGACACGCTACGCTAAGCCATACGCCTAAGCGCGTGGGCGAGACAGGAAAATCAAAAGTCCACCAAGGCACCCGGCATCACGTGCAATGCGTGTACAACTTTGCTCCAGCTAGCCGCCGGCATCAGATTTGCTCGCGATGCTCTCCGCAATGGTTCGCCATTCGGCGGGGTCCTGCAAGGGGACAGGCCCGACTTAATCCCGGACGCTGCCTCCCAAACGCCCGCCTTCGGCCCGCAGCCGCACCTTGCCCCCCCCTGTGGCGCGCGGCGGCCCCCGGCCGCCGCGCACCTGGCCCGCGCGGCCAGCGATGGGCCCGCCCGCGAGGCGGGAGAGGACGGCTGCGGAGTGGGCCATGGGCGCGCCCCCCCTCTTCCCCCCCCCCTTCGGAAGGAGGCGGGGGGGAGGCGGAAGGAGGAGGACGAGGAGGAGGAGGAGGCGGAGGAGGAGGAGGCGGAGGAGGAGGAGGAGGAGGAGGAGGAGGAGGAGGGAGGAGGAGGAGGAGGAGGAGGCGGAGGAGGCGGAGAAGGTGGTGGTGGTGCACGTTGGCTTAAGCGTTACAGCTGTGCTCATACTACCTCGGAAACAAACACAAACTCAAAACCTGAATTCAATCTGTCCTCTCCACGGCGCGATTCGCTGTAATCGCCGTTCACGGGCAATGGCACGGTTGGTCGCAATCCGTGCAAGTTGCTCCTCGGAGAGGGGGGGAGGAGGAGGAGGAGGAGAGACCACAAACAGTGGGGGCCGGGCCTCCTCGGCGCCCTGGGCGGCGCTGGCCTGAAAGGGCCTGACCTGCTCCACGGGCGCAGCGGGCGTCGGCTCTCCCTCAGACAGGGGCGACAGCAGCGGTGGCGGCAACAGCGGCGACGGCGGAGAAGGGGAGGAGGGGGGAGGCGGGCCACACGAGAAAACACGCCACCTCTCAGGCTCATCAGAACGAGATGTAGCTGAGACACCTGCAAAGTCTGGGGCGATCTCGTGGGGTCGGCTCGGGTCCCATGGAACGTGTAACTGCTGCAGCTGGTGTCGGATCTCCTCAGACTCATCCACGTCGTCACACTCCAAAGATTCGTCCAAGAAACGTGTACAAGCGTCAACTATGCTCCTTGCCAGCGCCCGACACATGTTGTTAGGATACATCTTTTTCTGTGCAGTATGGAATCTCCCCTCGTTGTTTTTCCCCTGCAATCTCATGTGGGAATTCTGTGGATGTGAACACCTCCCTTGCAACTCAGCGTAGATGATTGGCATGCGCACTGCAAGCACCCTTGTTGGCGCTCTCCCGAACGTACTGGGGTCGCCCTCCTGAAAACAGCACTGGTCGAAATCTACTGTGGTGGCGCACGGTGCCGAGGCAATAGCACGTGCAGGCGGCCACATGAAAGATGTGGGTGCTCCATTCCTCCAGACTGCAGGCGCTGGGTGCTCCAACCATGCGGCCGTGCCCGCACGGAGATGTGCACCCATGAGGTGTAGCATAGCATGTAGTAGCTGGCTTCCAACACTGAGCTGTTGGTGCTGACGTAATGAAACCCAAGGAACACCCCACATATGTTCAGTCGTACGTAGTGGGGGGGGGCCCCCTCCAACCAACGTGCAGCACTCCATGTCTCGCATGGGGGGCCCCCCCCAGAGCACCATATTCTCCGGGCAAGTATGTGGTCCACCCATTTCTGGATGGTATCAGCTCTGGCCAGATTTCCGTGTGTAGCGTGGATTGCGATGTCCACGCTCAGCACAATAAACTCAAAATTAGCAGTGACAACTGTATCTTCGATGTGAAATTGTACGTCACCCTCCCTACGCATACCCGAAAAAACATTCAGTATGAAAATCGATTTACGTCTGATCCTGATCGGGAGGGAATGGGCTGCAAAGTCCAAGTAGTCCTGCACACGAAAGATGTCCCAACGGTCCAGGTAGGGGTACTCCTGCTGGGGGGCCTGTAGTGGGGCCTCTGGAGTGGGATTCAAGATGAACTGCCTGTACGAGTCGTCTAGCTCGTACATGGAATCCAGGAGAACCTCACGAGCCTGTTGTTCAGTGAAAGACACGAAAACCCAGTTGGAGTCCCAAATAAGGCCCTCCTGAGGAACATGCGGGGCAGCCGGGAAGTCTGCACGCCATCTGCCGAGTCCTGCCCGCCTTTTGCGGACCACTTCTGCTGCATCCTCGGCTGCCCACGCTCGTGCCAGTGTGAGCGGCGCTTGTGCGCCATGCAAGAAATAAGCTAGGCAGCACCTGGCAGAGCCGAAAGCCAAGTGATCTCGTACCTGGCGCCTCTGGGAGAACTCTGTGGCACACGCCCTGCATGTGCTGGAAGGACCCATGATGGCTTCAACATGATGTATGAACGCAAAGTGTTGACGAACGATATGCTGCTGGAGGCTCCGACGCTTGGGGAACCTCTGAGAGCACCAAGGGCACTTGTTGTACCTGTCAACATGACTCCTCCCCTCCTCCTCCTGCTTATGTAGTGGGTGGTCGGGGTGGGTGATAGGAAGTGGTACGCCACATGGTCGGACCAACTGAAAAAACTGTCTCTCTGCCTCCGCTGCTGTGGCGATTCTGCCAGCTGTGCGCACATGCGCGTCGAGTGCAGAACGTAGTCGGCGTCTCCAAGCCGGTAGGGACCTACTAACCAATTTTTCCCATTGTTGTAGTGACAGAGTTGGGTCGCGCATGTCTCGTAATTCCCTGCAGAGGTGCTGGAGCCATTTGAGATCTTCACAAACCTGTCGGAGCCAAGCATGGGGGTCCTCTTGAAAGGCCAACGCAACCAAAGCCTTGAGAGTGTCCGAGCCGAAGTGTACCAGACGCCCAAACACCCTAAGACGGTGGACCCGTAACTGGGTCGATACCTCAGCCCGTTGGACCACGACCAGTACCTGTGTGTCGGGACATGTTGTGTCGTCATACCGCGGAAGGTTGGCGGCAGCCCTGTATTTGGACATGATGCTTGCAGCAAGCGTGCGCATCTGGGCCTCTGTCACGCCGCTCCATGTCCCCGCGTTGAACAATTGCGAGGATGTGACCAGAGAGTCCAGAAAATGGAGCTTGAGCTTGTGATCTTCCTTTGATTTTCCCATGGCATAGTACACCCGTCGTCGTAATGGGTGCCAAGCTGCTGCACTGACACGGTGCCTGTGAGCAATCTCTGGGCCCAATGAGGCCTTCTCATCCAGGATAGTTCCAAGATGCGGGTATTGTCGTGTGACGTTAAGCTGTAGTGGCCCACGAGTGGTAGTAACGAACTTGAGGGTCCCCTTGAGGTCCTTCCAAAGCCTAGTACGAGCGCCGTCGGAGCCTTTGCCGCGAAATTGAACAAGGCATTCTGACTTGCCTTTCTTCATGTTGATGCTCATGCCCTGCAAAGTGAACGCGTCTATCACTAAGCTGCTGATCACTGGGGCCTGTGCGAGCACATGCTCAGCGTCGCCCAGTATGATGAAAGTTCCGTCGTCGAAAAAGTTGATGTCCAAGGCTGTGGAGGTGGCATTCGCATCTCCCTCCACTAGCTTTGACAGTGATGACCCCACCTTCGTAGGGACTCGGAGATCCACTCCATTAGCCACAATATCCTTGACTGCATGATTGACGCATTCCGCCATGACATAGTTGTAGATAACATCCCCCAACTGTTGTCCTGGGATCGAACCCAGCATCGGAAACGCAATTTTTGTGGCCCCCGCGTAGTAGAACCATGCCCCATGGTACGATGTAGCAGTAAGTGCCCGTATATGCTGCGATATGCCCGATCTTTCCAGTGCGTTGTCTTGTGTGTGAATTTTTTCCAAGATATTGTGCATTGCACTCGGTGGTAGTTTGGCTGCTAGTAGTATGCTTGCCAACTCGTCGTATGTGAGACTGGAGTCCATGACCAGTTGTCTCACCGCCTTATAAAAAGCTTGCACTGCGTCTACCATGAGGAAGACTGCTGATTGTTTCTTTCCTGCTGCAATGTTCTGGAAGCTGCGTAGCGCAAGGGCGGCGAGATCCACCCCTCTTCCCGATATACCCCCATATTGAGTATCTCCTGCGGCATGTGGCAAAGCCAATACAATAGGTGTGCGTAATAGCATGCGATAACGTTTTCCCAAGTGGGGGGATACCATCACAGATCTCGAATGCGCTGGAATAGAAGGGTCAGCCGCACCCTTCCAAATATCCCAGTAGCATCCTCCCCTCCACTGTATGGGTTCTTCGAGACGTAGACATGCCTTAACCACCACTGGGTGGTACAGAGCTCCTAAAGCTGCTCCACAGTGCCTGACCAAGCCGCCAGGCATGTCATCCAGGCTGGCAGCAGAAGGGCGCGCTGCACAACACGCCGTCTGGTACTCATGGAGAGCAGGGAGAAAGGCCTCCTTGGATGGTATGTTGCGAGTCAATGAGGAGGGAAGCGGCCTGAAACTGGAAAGCGTGTGCTGAGCGTGATCGATAGGCACCACTGCGCTGATCTCTTCATGAGCAAAATGTTCCAACCAAATGTTGGCTGCCTCTGTAGTTGTTTGAGCTGGCGCTCCTGTCACGTCTCGGACGATCGGTGCTGGACATGTGCTCCTCTTTTTTCTGGAGCAAGCGCCTAGGCCACGTAGTTTTCTGAAGACCTTGTCATGTTGGTGTACCGACCATTCCGACTTGATCTCCTGGGCGAGCTGTATGTAGTGTAGTTTGGCATCCCTGCGCGTGCAAATACGTATTTGATATGCAGTGTGCGCCACCAGAAGGTCTCTGATGGCATGAGACGCTCCTCTGAGTAACTGTATAGAATGCATGGCCACCGTTGGAAGATCCCTACGTGATACTGTAGCGGGCAGAACCTCGCGGTCCGTCGAAAATAGAACCAAGCACACCTGAGGGTAGTGATGGGAGGGCTTCCACTTAGAGGTCCTTTTTGTTTGGTCCATGTGGGGATGTACGTCACTCATCTCGTCCTCCCTGTTGGCCAGTAGGGCCATGTTGTCCGAGATGCATGTAAGTAGCTGTTGTTGTACCTGGCCCACAGCTCGGCAGAGCTTTGTAATGGACCGAAACACTCCACGAATGTGTAGTGGGGGGTCCCTCGGCGGGTATAGGATAGCGTCAGCTCTTTCGTACTTGATGTTGTCAATTGCCATTGCCCATGCAAATACGCATACAGCAAGCGTGGCAGACTGCGCAAGTCTCCCGTTGCGCCTAGCCTGTCGCAACGCATCTGTTCGAAAATCCATGGCCTGAAGCGTATGCTTCGATATCCATGTCTTGCGTGGCTGTCGTCCACGCTGTGTACGGCGTATGGGAAATGCCTCCTGCATCGCTTGTCGCACATAGTTGTCATAGTAGTAAACTTGATCGTTGGCGTGGAC
Organism: Prorocentrum cordatum; assembly: GCA_963575745.1. NCBI lineage: Eukaryota > Dinophyceae > Prorocentrales > Prorocentraceae > Prorocentrum > Prorocentrum cordatum. The sequence continues at coordinate 1,229,011 of CAUYUJ010016282.1, forward strand.
GTCGAAGGGCATGGGCGGACACTGCGCCAGCAGCTGTGTAAAGTGCGCCCTAGATTGAGGGTCCCTGTACAGTGCAGAATCATGTGCAACCTTGTACCCTGCTCCGTGCTGTGCTTTCCCGTTCATACAGTCATGTCCTATGAAATGTACCTGCGCACACACCGCACGGTGGTCTTCATGAGAGACCGTAAGATCAATGCGGTCGTCCACCCCCTGGGAAGACACCCATGCTGATTCCGAAACTGCAATGTAGTCGAGTCGATGCCCTTGACTTCCTGGGGACGGGGAAGTCCAGGTAGACGCCTTGGGTGAGAAGGCGGGCAAAAAGGTAGACGGCAGCCACAGATCTGTGGCCTGCAAAAAGTCGTGAAAGCATTCCCCTGCTTCATTCTGGCACTCTGCATCGACAGCTCCGACAGCCTGCGAATTTACTGAGCCCACTCTGGCATTCGCATCAAGGCATGTGAGTAGTATCTTGGAATCACCTTTGAGCGTCCTGACCAATCTCGTCGTGGTGCTCCACCACTGTGCTAGGCTGTGCGGGGTACGGTTTTTACCTTCCCCTGGCCCGTGAGCAACCAGCACATTGCACTGCATGCGCGGCGCACGGATCGCAACGAGTAACCTAGTCGGCTCCTGATGTAAGACACGACACATGTGTGGTTGTAGGCGACAGCCTGGTATGTAATCAATGCTGGTGTTGATCCATAGTGCACATCCCTCTGTACCAGATGGCGTAGCTGGGGAAAAAAGCACAAAATAGGACCCAACACGTGCCGACTTCGAGATAGGCATTCGAGTCTCAGTAGTGCCAACCAGTAGGTAGTCGCATCTCCCAAACTGGGTGCCCAACTGTTGAAACCTACCCGTTGGAGGTCCCTGGTAATTTCCCAGACCGTTTATACCAGCCCGTTTGTATTCTTGAGGGTCCATAGTAAGGACATTAGCAGCAGCAATCCAGAGAGAAACCCGGGTGTCCTCGATGGGGAGGGGCTCCGGTGGGGGAGGGAGGCACTCCTGGAGCTTGACTTGTGGCATCTTGGCGGGAGTCACGGGATTGCCGAAAGGCGGTGGATATGCAGCACGTTCTTCAACTGTCGCGACTGCGAGCCAAGCCCAACGTATGCCCGACATGTGCCATGGCAAATCCAGTGCTGTGCGCCAATTGCACGGTGGTGAATGAGAAAACGCATGATATGACGCTATGCGTGCGGCCGAATCCACTAACTCGTTCCAAGGATGGTTGGAGTGGCCTGGTACATGTGTCCACTCATATTTGTGCAGCACCCTCTCCAGTATCTGAAGCATGCCGTCCAGGATGGTTTTGGAATCTTTCAGGGCTCCCTTGGTGCCTCCTAGTTGGGCCACTCTAATGACATCCATGTTGTCACTGTGAATATGAACCTGTGTATTATGGAAAACATGCGTTGACAGAAGCCACTTACATGCCCATATCGCTGCTTCGAACTCCGCGTATGTTGATAGCAACTCCCTGGGTACAACCTGCGCAATATCAGGTAGGCTTCCAGCCTGAAACCCAAGAAGCCACTGTCCGTGGTCGTCGGAGGCAAGGGCACAGAACGCCCATGCTGGAGGGGTAGGAGAAGAGGAATCATGTAGTTTAAGTCCCCCTGCAGATCCATCTGTGTAAATGTCGAGATGGGTGGGGAAACGTTGTTGACCAGTGTCGGTAACCTTGGGACCCAATTCAGCCAGACCCCTAATCGTGGCTGAGTGCCAAAACTGGGCATACTGCAACGGGTCGTCGCAAAGCCCAAGCCCCATAGAGTCCCAAGGTTGGCACAGGAGGTGAAACGTGTCTGAAAAGTCGGGAAGAGGACTGTCTTGGATACCGATCACCCCCTCAGTATCCATCCCATGTGTCGGAGACTGCGTTACTTGACGAGTCTCCTCTCCGGTGCCCTCCACGGCGGCATCCGTGGTGCCGACTAGCGAAAAACTTGGGCACCCTCCGTGGGAGCCCTGTCCACGTCGCTGTCGACGTCGATGGTGTCCTCGTCGTGGGCGGCGGTGTTGACGCGCACCCCCTTCGTGAAGGCCACGGCGAGGCGGGACCTGTCCTTGTCCTTGTCGATTTTGTGCTTGACGCCAGGCGTGCCTCCTTTGCCTTTGTCGCTAGCCGCCCTCCGAGTCGCCGTTCCTCCCTTGGCGGGTGGCGCTGCATGTTCTTGTTGGGCATGGGCAGCTTCGACCTCCGCGATGACCGTCTCCTCCGCGGCGGTGACCACGCTGGTCGGCTCTGGCGACACTGGCTCAGTGCCAGGCGTCAGCGTGCCTCCTACGGGAGTCGCTGGGGCCGCCGTCGCCTGTGGGGCTGCAGCCCCTGCTGGCACTTGGCCTGCGTGTGCTGTGTTGAGCAGCCCAGCCTGCGCCATGCACTGCTGCATCACTGCCATCTGGGCCGACAACGTTGTGAGCGTATCCAGCATGGTGCGGTTGTTGGCCTGCATGGCTGCTAGTGCTGCTGGTGTGGCACCGTCGTGAGTCACCGATGGTGCTGTCCTCTTGGCTGGCGGGCGAACTGCAGGAGAGCGCCTTGACATGCGGTCTCCTGCCTCTGGCTCGTCCTCCATCTCCTCTTCATCCGTGTGCATCTCGTCATGCATCTTGGCCTGGGCGGCGAGCTCATCGAAGTGCTTCGCGAGGAGCTCCGCTTGATTGACGTCCTCTTGTACCTGAATTGCCTGCAACTGGCATTCCTTGAGGTACTCCGCTGCTTCTGATTCAACTTTTTTGGCCTCATCCAATCTCTTTTTGGCGCGATCAAGGTACATAGCCTGTTGTCTTGCCCTTTCCTCAGGTGGCCTGGCGTACATGACCTGGTACAGTGTGACCTGGAACTCTTCTTCCAGAGCCTGCACCCGATCCTTTTTGTGACCCAAGTTATATGCCACCTTGATTTGCTTCTCAATGGAATCTAACTGTAACTTCAACTTTTCACGATGCAGTGGCAAGTCACTCTCCCTTCTTGGCGGCGGTATCCAAAGCCGATGCTTCTCTGCAACGTGTGGTGGAGCCGGTGCGAGTTGGATTGGATCTGCGTGGGCCAGATCTGCAGGCAACTCCGACTGCGTACGACCATCGTGTTGACGATTCCAGGCTGGTGCAGTCGATCTGGCTCTGCGCGTTCTTGATGGGGTCTGCGAGTACCAATCCTGCGCCCACCAATTGTTCTGTGCCTGCCGTGATCTTGAAGGCGTGCGCCATGGACGGGAATCGCACTCTTCTTCATTGTCCTCTGAATGACGGGCAAGCTCTTGTGGTTCTGCTGGGCAGAATCGACATACTTTCTCCTTCGGCATGTTCATGCGATGGCATTTGTGACACGCCCAGAACTTGGAGTTGTGAGGCGCCATGTCTCCTGGATCAGCACTGTGATGTTGAGAAAGCCTATGCACTGCAGCCGATAATCGAAGCAAAAGTCGGTCCTGCGCACGAAGAGCTCTTTGTCTTCGGTGCCACGATGGTTCTTTTGAATGCGTATGGGGAGTATGTGGAAAAGACGTGGTCGCCTGGCCACGCGGGCCAAAGAATGTACAGTAGAAGGGCGACGCACTCTGAGGCCAGGTCCGTTAAGAAGATGGCACCCTCAGGCCAGGAAGGGGGCCTGAGCCGGGCCGGCCTTGAGGCGGAGAAGGAGGGAGGAGGAGGAGGGAGAAGGCGGAGGAGGCGCAGGAAGGATCTCGGTGCACCCCGCCCTCGGTGCCCGCCCGCGCGCGAAGCCCGAGAGCGCCTGGGGGCGCCCCAGGCGGCCACGGAGCTCCGCGAAGACCCCCATCGGAGGGAGGCGGGAGCTTCGGAGTAGGCAAAGGTGCCCACACCTCTACCCTTCGCCCGTGTTTCCTCTCTTGGGGCCTCCTGTGTGGCCCTCGTCGCCACCGCTGGAGGCGCCTCGAAATCCTTGTCAGAACGTACCCCGGGAGAGGTGCGGGGAGTAGCGGTATCGGTACCCCCCACGGGAGATGGATGGGCGTGTTTTCCACCACCACCACCACCACCACCACCAAAGTTGGAGGGGGGGGTCCTGCTCCTCCTCCTCCTCCTCCTCCTCCTCCTCCTCCTCCTCCCTCCTCCCCCTCCGCCTCCTCCTCCGCCTCCTCCTCCTCCTCTCCTCCTCCTCCTCCTCCTCCTCCTCCTCCTCCTCCTCTCCCCCTCCTCCTCCTCCTCCTCCTCCTCCTCCTCCTCCTCCCACTACTCCTCCTCTTCGTCCTCCTCCTCGCCCTCATCCTCCTTCCCCCTCCGACTCATGGTGGTGGTGGTGGAAAACAGGCTCATCAGGAGGTGTCGGCGGCGCCCCGGAGGGTGGAGGAGATGGTCGAAGAAGAACAAACGGCATAAGGCATAAACATACACTTTTGGCACTCCGCGCGGATTTCTTGCATCCGCGCTGGGCCCCCCCCCCCGAGGCGCGCTCCGCGCGCCTGTGGGGGGGGGATCCAGCCGAGGGCGGGAATAGTTAAAAAATAGTCTGGGGACTATTTTTGGAGTATTGTTTGGCCATGTCGGAATCTGTTTTGAGTATTTCTATTTTATTTGTCGTCGAAAATCCCCCTGCAGGGGGGACACGCCCGACTTAATCAAGTTTAACCCCCGGTTATGTTTCTTCCGTTGAGCTCGAAAGGCGAGGATGACGTCACGGACACGGAGGGGGATGGTTTGCTGGGGGTCTCGGGCCAGGCGAAAGGGGGGGATTGGGAAAGGGGGGGTTACGAAATTTGCTTCATACAGCTGGTTTCGGCCTCACCGAGTGGCCCATTCCTCGATACATGGCCGCCTCCGGCGCCGGGAGGCGCCGGGAAAATCAGCTACGTGAGCTGATTCTCAAACCCCCCCCTTTGCTATCCCAGCCTTTCGCCCGACCCGAGGGTCGGTCCGGCCGCGCCCGAGAACGCCTCTGGGTAGGGCCGCGCCCTCTGCCCTCTCTTTGAGCCCTCGGAGCCTCCCGCGAGCGGCCCGCCCCCTCTCTGCCAGCCCTCCTTCCCCGGGCACGCCGCCGAGGCTGGGAGGACTGCTCTGCACGAGCAGAATGGGTACTCCTGATTTCGCCATAAAAGGGAGGGGGTCACAACCCTCCCAGACCAGAAGTTTTAGACCCCCCCAAACCATCCATGAAAGGGCGGCGTTTTGCCCAGACCCCCCCGAACCCTTCAAGACAGCTCAAATCAGCCCCCCCCGCCAAATGTGACCCCCCCTACTTGATTATGGAATCTGGATTACGGAAAGAATGGGCACAATGCCCAACAGCGGATCTGGTTCATTTTGAACCGGACTCGCTGTCCACGCCGCCGCGGCCCGTGTCCACTCGAGACAGGAGGCCGCCTGCCCAACAGCGGCCGCTGTTGGTTTTGGGCAAAAACTGTTGTTGGGCAGTGTACCCAGTCTTTCCGTACCCATTTCGGGCGTCCAAAATTGCTCGGACGGGTCCTCGGTCATTCGAGCGGGGGATCGACTACGGCCGGCACAAGGCTTAAGAACTTCGGTGTTTCGGGGAGGGTACCCTTATGTTCTTCGTTTTTGTTCCATGTTCTTGTGCACCCTGGGGGAGGGTATCCTCGATGTTCTTCAGTTTGGCGCCATTATTCCTTCGTTCTGACAAAGCTGGGGTTCGGGGCTCACGATTCGGCTACGAGCGTCCGCGGCGGGGGCGGGACCCTCCATGTTCTTCGGTCCCGAAGTCACGGTGCGGCCTTCAGCAACCGCGTGCCCCTTCATGATGGTGGTGCGATTGCAATCACCCTCGCATGTTCTTAGGGGACTGTTTGGCGTTGGTGGGCTTCGGGCTGCGGGGCTTAGGGCGTGCGGATGCAGGCTTGATTGAGGCTGCGTACGCACGTAGGCCGCAGGGCTCGCGCGTCCGCGGCACGGGCAGGACCCTCCATGTTCTTCGGTTTCGATGTCAAGGTGCGGCCTCCAGCAACCGCGTGCCCCTTGATGATGGCGGCGTGAGTGCAATCACCCTCGCATGTTCTTAGGGGAGAACTTGGCGCTGGTGGGCTTCAGGTTTCGGAGAGTAGGGTGCGCGGCTGCAGGCATGAGGCTAGGGCGGGCGGGCGAAGCCACGCGCAGCTTCCTGGGCTGCGGCAGGGCTGAGAGGTTGGATGTGCGGATGACGTTCAGGACGTAGCGCTGACGTCGGTCCTATGCTAAGGCCCATGGGGTAGGCCGCAGGGCTCGCGCATCCGCGGCGCGGGCAGGACCCTCCATGCTCTTCGGTCTCGATGTCAAGGTGCGGCCATCCGCAACCGCGTCCCCCTGGATGATGGTGGCGCGAAATGAATCGCCATCGCATGTTCCTAGGAGAGAGTTTGGCGGTTGTTGGGCATCAGAGCGGGGTATGTGCGCGCGTGCGTGCGTGCGTGTGTGCGTGTGTGCGTGCGCCCTACCGAGGGCCACGCAAAACTTGACATGCGCGTCTGCGCTGCCGAAAGCGAGTTAAGAGGCCCGCGTTGTCAGCAATAGGAGAGTCGCCATGTTGGCTTGGAAAATCAAAGTGAACCTTCAGCGTCGCCAGTCAGATTTCCAAGTTAGCATGGGCTCTGGCGCATGTGTTCAGCAACGGCGCATGCAACCACTTCTCGCGCGCGCCTGCGCCGCCGCGCGCGCGGCGGCGCCGCCGCGCGCGCGGCGGCGCAGGGGCGTGGGGCGCTCAGTGTTATCAGCAGTAGAAGAAGCGCCATGTTGGCCTGGAGAATCAAAGTGGACCACTAGCGGTTGCCGATTGGATTTCCAAGTCAACATGGGTTCTGGTGTACGTGTCTTGCAACGGCGTATACAACAACCCCTCGCGCGCGCCCGCGCCGCCGCGCGCGCGGCGGCGCGTGCGCGTGGGGCGCCCCGCGTTATCAGCAATAGAAAAGTTGCCATGTTGGCCTGGGAAATCAAAGTGAACCCTTAGTGGTTGCCGATTGGATTTCGAAGTTAACATGGGTTTTGGTGCATGTGTTCTACAACAGCGCAGACAAACACTCCTCGCGCGCGCCTGCGCCGCCGCGCGCGCGGCGGCGTGTGCGCGTGCGGAGCTTCGCGTTATCGGCAATAGAAGAGTCGCCATGTTGGCCTGGAAAATCAAAGTGAACCCTTAGCGGTTGCCACTTGGATTTCCAAGTTAACATGGTTTCTGGTGCATGTCTTCTGCAACAGCGCGCGCAAAACTCCTCGCGCGTTCCTGCGCCGCCGCGCGCGCGGCGCGCGCGCGCGAGAAACGCCGCAGCGCCAGCAATAGGACAGTTGCCGCGTTGACTGGGGAATTCAAAGGGAGCCCTTGGAAGTGGGCAGTTTGATTTCCAAGTTAACATGGGTTTTGGTGCATGTGTTCTGCAGCGGCGCATGCAAACACTTCTCGCGCGCGCGCGCGCAGGGGCGTGGGGCGCTCAGTGTTATCAGCAGTAGAAGAAGCGCCATGTTGGCCTGGAGAATCGAAGTGGACCACTAGCGGTTGCCGATTGGATTTCCAAGTCAACATGGGTTCTGGTGTACGTGTCTTGCAACGGCGTATACAACAACCCCTCGCGCGCGCCCGCGCCGCCGCGCGCGCGGCGGCGCGTGCGCGTGGGGCGCCCCGCGTTATCAGCAATAGAAAAGTTGCCATGTTGGCCTGGGAAATCAAAGTGAACCCTTAGTGGTTGCCGATTGGATTTCGAAGTTAACATGGGTTTTGGTGCATGTGTTCTACAACAGCGCAGACAAACACTCCTCGCGCGCGCCTGCGCCGCCGCGCGCGCGGCGGCGTGTGCGCGTGCGGAGCTTCGCGTTATCGGCAATAGAAGAGTCGCCATGTTGGCCTGGAAAATCAAAGTGAACCCTTAGCGGTTGCCACTTGGATTTCCAAGTTAACATGGTTTCTGGTGCATGTCTTCTGCAACAGCGCGCGCAAAACTTCTCGCGCGTTCCTGCGCCGCCGCGCGCGCGGCGGCGCGCGCGCGCGAGAAACGCCGCAGCGCCAGCAATAGGACAGTTGCCGCGTTGACTGGGGAATTCAAAGGGAGCCCTTGGAAGTGGGCAGTTTGATTTCCAAGTTAACATGGGTTTTGGTGCATGTGTTCTGCAGCGGCGCATGCAAACACTTCTCGCGCGCGCCTGCGCCGCCGCGCGCGCGGCGCCGCCGCGCGCGCGGCGCAGGGGCGTGGGGCGCTCAGTGTTATCAGCAGTAGAAGAAGCGCCATGTTGGCCTGGAGAATCAAAGTGGACCACTAGCGGTTGCCGATTGGATTTCCAAGTCAACATGGGTTCTGGTGTACGTGTCTTGCAACGGCGTATACAACAACCCCTCGCGCGCGCCCGCGTTATCAGCAATAGAAAAGTTGCCATGTTGGCCTGGGAAATCAAAGTGAACCCTTAGTGGTTGCCGATTGGATTTCGAAGTTAACATGGGTTTTGGTGCATGTGTTCTACAACAGCGCAGACAAACACTCCTCGCGCGCGCCTGCGCCGCCGCGCGCGCGGCGGCGTGTGCGCGTGCGGAGCTTCGCGTTATCGGCAATAGAAGAGTCGCCATGTTGGCCTGGAAAATCAAAGTGAACCCTTAGCGGTTGCCATTGGATTTCCAAGTTAACATGGTTTCTGGTGCATGTCTTCTGCAACAGCGCGCGCAAAACTCCTCGCGCGTTCCTGCGCCGCCGCGCGCGCGGCGGCGCGCGCGCGCGAGAAACGCCGCAGCGCCAGCAATAGGACAGTTGCCGCGTTGACTGGGGAATTCAAAGGGAGCCCTTGGAAGTGGGCAGTTTGATTTCCAAGTTAACATGGGTTTTGGTGCATGTGTTCTGCAGCGGCGCATGCAAACACTTCTCGCGCGCGCCTGCGCCGCCGCGCGCGCGGCAGGGGCGTGGGGCGCTCAGTGTTATCAGCAGTAGAAGAAGCGCCATGTTGGCCTGGAGAATCAAAGTGGACCACTAGCGGTTGCCGATTGGATTTCCAAGTCAACATGGGTTCTGGTGTACGTGTCTTGCAACGGCGTATACAACAACCCCTCGCGCGCGCCCGCGCCGCCGCGCGCGCGGCGGCGCGTGCGCGTGGGGCGCCCCGCGTTATCAGCAATAGAAAAGTTGCCATGTTGGCCTGGGAAATCAAAGTGAACCCTTAGTGGTTGCCGATTGGATTTCGAAGTTAACATGGGTTTTGGTGCATGTGTTCTACAACAGCGCAGACAAACACTCCTCGCGCGCGCCTGCGCCGCCGCGCGCGCGGCGGCGTGTGCGCGTGCGGAGCTTCGCGTTATCGGCAATAGAAGAGTCGCCATGTTGGCCTGGAACACATGCACCAAAACCCATGAGTTGCGCCGCTGCAGAACCCAGAGTTGTTGGGGGCGCCGCGGGGTTGGGGCGAGAGCTCGCGCGCGTGCATGAGTGCCAGGGCGTGAGACGTGGCGCTGAGGCCCACTGCTAGAGCCCTAAGCTGGCCGCAGGCCTCGCGCGTCCGCGGCGTGGGCAGGACCCTCCATGTTCTTCGGTCTCGGTGTCAATGTGTCGCCTCCAGCAGCCGCGCGCTCGTGGATGACGGCGGCGCGGAGACGCACACCCTCGCATGTTCTTGTTTTGGGGCAACAGCAGCCTGGAGCTGGGCCTAGGGTGGCGGGGGCCAGGCCGCGCGGCCGCGGCCTTGAGTCTGGGGCGAGCAGGCGAGGTCGCGCGAGGCTCCCTGGGGCGCCGCGGGGTTGGGGCGAGAGCTCGCGCGCGTGCATGAGTGCCAGGGCGTGAGACGTGGCGCTGAGGCCCACTGCTAGAGCCCGACTAAGCTGGTCGCAGGCCTCGCGCGTCCGCGGCGCGGGCAAGACCCTCCATGTTCTTCGGTCTCGATGTCAACGTGCTGCCTCCAGCAGCCGCGCGCTCGTGGATGACGACGGACGCGCGGAGGCAGATCCAGGGCACAGGAACACAGCGTGGGTCTCGGGGGGCGGGGGGGGGGTCAGGGCATCGGGGTTGCGTGGTCCAGGCTGTGCAGTCGAAGGCTTTAGGCTGGGGGCTGAACCAGATGCGTACTTACGCACGTTGGCTCGGAAGTGAAGGCCGGGGACACCTCGGAAGGGCGTCCTCGACGTCCTTATGGTTTGGGGTACTTTGGCCCGCGGAGGGTCTCATGTTCTTGTCCGATGTTATTGTGGCCTTGTTCCGGCGTGCTGAATTGGTTTACCCCACCTCGTCGGGCGACCGCTGACTTCGCCGACGGCTGGTTGGTTTCGCCCGGCATGTTTCGCTGCCCGGCAAAACCAGCTCCGTCGGCGCAACCAGCTCCGTCGGCGAAACCAGCTGCCGTCGGCGAAACCAGCTGCAGTCGGCGAAACCAGCTGCCGTCGGCGAAACTGCCCGACCCGCCCGCCCGACCCGACACGCCTGTTATGGTTCGCGAGTGCTCGGTCGAGCGCGTCCCACACTTCAATGTCCCGCCCACCCGACCCGACCCGCACGTTAGGACCGCCCGCCCGACCCGACCCGACCTGCCCGCTAAGGTCCGCCCGCCCGACCCGACCCGCCCGTCAGCGTTCCCGACCCGCCCGCTAGCGCCCGCCCGCCCGACCCGACCCGACCCGCCCGTTAGCGGTCGCCCGTTAGCGTAGCGTTAGCGTGCCCTACAATCTAATGTCCCGCCCGCCCGACCCGACCCGCCCGTTGGGGTCTGGCCTGCCCGCTCGAACCGACCCGACCCGCTCGCTGGGGTCCCCCCAACCGACTCGACCCGCCCGCTGGGGTCCAACGCTCGACGCCGACGACGACGACGACGACCGACGACGACGACGACGACGACGACGACGACGACGACGATTACGACGACGGCGACGGCGACGGCGACGGTGACGGCGACGGCGACGGCGACGGTGCCCTACAATCTAATGTCCCGCCCGCCCGACCCGACCCGCCCGTTAGGGTCCGCCCGCCCGACCCGACCCCACCCCGCCCGTGAAGGTCCGCCCGCCCGACCCGACCCGCCCGCTAGGGTCCGCCCGCCCGACCCGACCCGCCCGTTAGGGTTCGCGGGTGCTCGGTCGAGCGCGCCCTGCAATTGAATGTCCCGCCCGACCGACCCGACCCGCCCGTTAGGGTCCGCCCGCCCGACTCGACTCGATCTAGGCCCCTTAGATGGGGTCGGAATAGACGGGGTCGGAGGAGCGCGCTGAATCGCCGATGCATCGCCGATGCGGCTCGATGTGGAGCCCGATTTGCTCCACGTCGACGTCGCCGATGCATCGCCGACGTCGACGATGCATCGCCGGTGTATCGCCGATGCATCGCCGATGCATCCGCGATGCGACGTCATCCTGTGACCCCATCTGCTCGGACCGCATCTAGGAGGTCTCTACTCGACTTGCCCGCTAGTGTCCCCCCGCCCGACCCAGCCCGCCCGTTAGAGGTTCGCGCGTGCTCGGTCGAGTGCGCCCCACACTTTAACGTCCCGCCCACCCGACCCGACCCGCCCGTTAGGGTCTGGCCTGCCCGCTCGAACCGACCCGACCCGCTCGCCGGGGTCCCCCCAACCGACTCGACCCGCCCGCTGGGGTCCAACGTTCGACGCCGACGACGACGACGACCGACGACGACGACGACGACGACGACGACGACGACGACGATTACGACGACGGCGACGGCGACGGCAACGGTGACGGCGACGGCGACGGCGACGGCGACGGCGACGGCGACGGCGGCGGCGGCGGCGACGGCGTCGGCGAAACAAACCGCCAGCGAAACCAGCGAGGCGAAACCAGCGGGGCGAAACCAGCGCAGGCGAAACCAGCGCCGGCGAAACCAGCGCAGGCGAAACCAGCCGTCGGCGAAACCAGCGCCGTCGAAACCAGCGCCGGCGAAACCAGCTTATTGCCCTTCGTCCAAGCTACGAACACATACGTATGATGCCCCTCCCTCAGCTCTCGGCGGGGAATAGAAACTCGTCCCTCCTCTTTCCCCTCCCTCCTCCTTCCTCTCCGTCCTCCTCCTCTTCCGCAGCAGCGGTGGCGGTGGTGTGGCGGAGAAGAGGAGGAGGAGGAGGAGGAGGAGGATGAGGAGGAGGAGGAGGAGGAGGAGGAGGCCGCCAGGCGTTGAGCGATTGGATTCTGAGCACTTCTCATGATCTCTCATGCATCCGCCGACGAGAAAGATTAGATTTCCAAGTATTGTCGGGGTCCCAATCCGTGAAAAAGCCGGCGGAACAAATATTTGTTTTCCATAGTTGCCAAGGGTTGATTAAAGGATCCGATGAGACAATGAAGTTTGGCGTAGACCAATATTGGAGTCGATCTCCTACTCCTGCTTGGACGGTGTCTCGGTCACGAAGCTTGGCGTGTTCGGACGCGTGCATTTCTTCTCGGCGAGGGCCATCGAAGAACATCCTGGACCATCGAGCCAACGCAAGCAAGCACGCTCGAAGCCGAAGCATGCACGTGAAATGTGCGTGCGAGCGATAGCCAGGAGGCCAGGGGGGGGGGGGGGGGGCGACGCCGCTCGCCCTACTCCGCCGTAGCGCATGGCGGCCCTCGCCCCCGGCCGGGGGCGCCAGGCCACCCAGGGCGGCCCAGCAGACGCCCGTGGGAGCGGGGCCTTCTGGGGGCTATCTTGGGGCTCGGCATCAATCGGGTATAGCCAGGACCCCAGGTAAGGGGACCCGGTTAGTGGTAGGGCCCTGGGGCCCCTCAATTGGCCAGATTCACTAAACCAGGTTTGCCGTAACTGGTGTTTTTCGGGTGACGGCAGTTCCGGTTAGTGGAAATGGGGCGGGGGGGTGCTCCCGGTACAAATCACTAAACCGGGTTCCACTAAACCCAGTTCTGCCAACGCCCGAATCAAGTCATGGGGGCCTGGTATATCCTCGCAATTCTTGCCTGAGCGTCGACTAGCGTCGATCAGCGTCTGGGAGTCGATGGCGTAGCGCAGATTTAGCGTCGGTTGGCGTCAAGGCATGGGTGCCTGGTATACCGTCAACCCGCGTAGGCAGGGTGGGCAGCCTTTCCAAGGGTACCCTTGCATTCTTGCCTCCTCGGCCCATCCTTGGCCGCTTTCGTTGGCCGCAGCTTGCTCGGAAAGCTTCGAAATGGGCGTCCAAGGCCCTTGAACCCTTATCGCGCATCCTTACTATTACTACACGGGTTGACTGTACCCTCGTAATTTTTTCTTGAGCGTCGATTAGCGTCTGGGAGTCGATGAACGACTTAGCGTCGGTTGGCGTCGATTCGCGTTGATCTAGCGTCGATTCAGCGTCGATGAACGTCGATTCGTCAGAGCCGACAAGATGATATGGGAGGCTCCCATGATCGCTTGGGGCCTCTTCGGGCCGTCCTGGTCGTCTGGGGGACGTCCTGTAGCCCATCCTGGGCCGTCTTGGAGGCTATTTTAGGGACTCTTGGGGCCGTCCTGGTCGTCTAGGAGAGGGAGGAGGAGGAGGAGGAGGAGGAGGAGGAGGAGGAGGAGGAGGAGGAAGAGGAGGAGGAGGAGGAGGAGGAGGAGGAGGAGGAGTAGGAGGAGGAGGAGGAGGAGGATAATTATGAGGAGGAGAAGGAAGGAGGAGGAGGAGAAGGAAGAGGATGAGGAGGGGGTATGGAGGATAAGAAGGAGGACCTCCCCATCCTCCCTTCTACTCCGTCCCACCTGTGGAAAATCGGCCCATCATTGGAGGATGTTTTGTAGCCCATCCTGGGCCGTCTTGGAGGCCTCCTCGGCAAAGCTTGGCCGTCTTGGCAGCGAGCCTTCTGGACCTCCCATGGAGCTCCGCGTGTGGCTTAGCAGGCCGGTGTCGGGCTCCTCTGGAGCCCCTTGCTTGGGGCCATTCTCGTTTTCCGTTTGTTGGGCCGTCGGGGTCGTCTGTCGGGTGTTGCTAGAAGTACGCCTGGCCCAAGGTACCCCCAGGATTCTCGGCGTGGTCCAGGCGGCCTCAAAAGGGCACCCCTCACGAGGCCCCGAGGAGCCCCTGGGCTCCAACATGGAGCGAGGAGCTGGGGGCACCCAGGGCCAGGGGCACTCCTCGCAGCACCCGAGCCTGCATGGTGGCGACCTCAGGACTTTCCTGGGCCGTCCATGGCGTACCTTTTCCTGCACATCCACTTCGGCACCGCCTGCTCCCCAATTAAAGCTGTGCGTAGCCCGCCTAGCTTTTAGCGGAAGAGGTTCGCTCTCGCCCCGCAGATCAAAAACGAATCGGACGCCTTGGAGACCGAAGCGGCGCGCGCCTCAGTCACACCAGGCAGCTAGTTCATGGTCTTGGACGGCTTGGCCTAGGTCGGGCCTGTCCCTCCACAGGAGGAATCTTCAAAAATGGTTCAAAAATAGTCTGGGGAGGATTTTTGGACCATGTTTGAATATTTTGGGGTATTGTTTTACTATTATTCATCCTTCGCCCAAAATCCCCCTGTAGGGAGGCAGGCGCGACTTCAGGCTTGGCCCCTCGAGCCGGCCCCCCGGACCTCCCGCACGGCACAGGTCAGGAGGGGAGAAACACACCGACAAAATGCACCGTCGACCCCCCAGAAGATACGGGAAGCTATGGGAAGCGGGGGGGAAGAAGACACACGCCCAGAACATATTTGGGGACATAATAATAATGATAATCATAATCATCATAATAATCTTAATAATAGTAGTAGTAGTAGTAGTAGTAATAATAATAATCATGATAATAATAAAGCATGACAGAAGGTGTTGGGCTATTTTCGGCTCGGGGGGGCCCTCGCCGGGCCCCGGGGCCGTCAAACAACGACCCAGGACGAACAACCGGTGGGGGAAGGGGTCGGGGCTTCCGGGGGCGCCGTCCTGAAAAAATCAGCGCGTCGCATGTCTGGGCAGGTACCTTTACCCCTGCCGTTCCTCGGCGTTCCTCTCCCCTTTTGGGGGCCTCCTGGGAGGCCGTCGTCGCCACCGCCGGGTTCGCCCCGACGTTCCGGCCGGAACGCAACGGGGTGTTGGTACCTGTTGGTTTCCCCTGAGGGTTTTTATTATTTTTGGTTTATTTGAGTAGGACTCGCAGCACTCGGCGTGGAGGGCAGCCCGCCGAGTAGTTGCGGCGCGGTGTCGGAGACGCATCTGGCGCGAATGCACTGCCCACCCCTGGCAGGTTGCGCCATGCAGCTCGCCTGCTGTACGTTTTCTCGGCGGGGTGCCTCCCTTCGCGACGGTGTTACTGCACGCACCGGGGGCTAGCAACACAAATTCACAAATGATACTACAAAGCGACGGCGGTAACGAAGGGTAGTGGGAAAGGGCCCGACACACATGCGACGCCTGCGAAAAATCCTCAGCGGCATGCAAAGCGGCGACTTGGGCATGAGTGGCACACTATGTGTGTGTTAATACTGCGTGTAGATGTATCGGTTTCAACTGAAGGTGCTAGCAGCAGGCCGAAAGTAAGAGGAGTGCCCGCGCCATTACCACTAGCTGTAGTTTCAGCAGAAGCATAGTCCAGATAGTCGTTGGCCCGAGCTGCAGGAATTAGAGCCGCCGTTGCCGTCGGGACAGTCGTGATCACTCGTGTTACAAGTCCGTCCCCGCCCGTGCAGGCTGGCGGGTCAGCCAGACAACAGCAACGTATGGAACATGGCTTAGAACAGGGCGGAACCGACGTACAAGTACGACAGTTCGAACATCAGCAGTACGAGAACCGTCTTCCCAAACAACTGAGTAGTTGAATCGTAGGCGAACATGCTGGAATGCACAACTGTGGAACATATGAGGAAGTATGGGAAACGTGCGACGTACATTAAACACCCGCATTGTTGAACACGTACGCATGATGCAGTAAACAGAACGTATGTTGTTCATAGTTTGTGCTCCCAGGCGTCGCTCCTACTTTTTCTTTTGTTTCACACTCACTTATCATTATTGTTTTTGTTTATAAACTCTTCATCGCATCGGGACACTCCTTTCCCGCCTTTCCCGCCTCATCAAACTTCCATTACAACCGTCCATCCTACCTATACGATCACCCTGCGGGTGAGAAGGAGGTTGGGGGGGAGGGGGCCAGCAATGGGCAACAGTGGTGAGTGTTGCTCTGACGATGCCAGTGGAGATCGTTGCGTTGCCGCTCGCTCTTAGGATCTCACTGTCGATCTCACTATCCATCCCACTATCGATCCCACTATCGATCTCGCTATCGATCTCACTATCGATCTCGCTTTCGATCTCACTACTCATCTCACTATCGATTCCACTATCGATCTCGGTATCGATCCCACTCGATCGATCCCACTATCGATCTCACTATCGATCTCACTATCGATATCACGATCGATCTCACTATAGATCTCACGATCGATCTCTCACTATAGATCTCGCTATCGATCTCACTATCGGTCTCAGTATCGATCTCACTATCGATCTCGCTATCGATCTCACTGTCGATATCACCACGGGACACCACGGGACAACGACGGAACACCGGCGGGACACCAGCGGGACACCAGCGGGACACCGGCGGGACACCACGCGCCACCGGTTGCCAGGCGGAGATCTTTTTGGTCCAGCCGCGGCCCAGCCACGACGGGACACCGGCGGGACACCAGCGGGACACCAGCGGGACACCAGCGGGACACCAGCGGGACACCACGCGCCACCGGTTGCTGGGCGGAGAACCTTTTGGTCCAGCTGCGGCCCAGCCACAGGAGAATTCCTACTCCCCCGCCCACGCAGCTTCGCCTCGCCCGCACGCACGGCACGAACACGAAACCGAAATCGATTTCCCAGTAGGGGGGGGGCTCTCCGTTCCACTTCGATCTCACCCCCCAACCTCCGACGAGAACGCCGGTGAGAAGACATGTGTCCAGGGCCCCCGGAGCGTCAAGACCTGTGGTCGGTGCGGCTGCGATGGGCATCGTCCCTCGTCGGTTCCTCGGTCTCTCTCCTCCCTCCTCTTCCTCCTCCTTCTCCTCCTCCTTTCCTCGATCCGTGCTCCCGTCGATCTTCGATCGTCAAGCGTCGATCCTACGACAACGCAGCCCAGATGACAGGCATCCGAGGCCCCCCGAGAGCGTGACTGGCTGTTCTCTTGCGCCTGCGAGGGTCCCCTCGCCTCTCGCCCGGCCCCCTCTCTCTTGGAGGCCGTTCCGAGCCGCCTTGGGGCCGTTTGGAAGCCTCCGCGGACCTCGCTTGGGTCAAGTCGGGCCTGTCCTTACGTCAGGCGCGTCCCCCTACAGGGGGATTTTCGACGAACAATGAAAAAATACTTCAAAAAGATTCAAAACATAATCCCCAGACGATTTTTGGATTATTTGTTGATTATTTTTGGGGTATTTTTTTCGTCGAAAATTCCCCTGTAGGGGGACAGGCCCGACTTGAGCCTGTCCCTCCTGCAGGAGGAATATTCCCAAAACAGTCAAAGCATACTCTGGGGACGACTTTTTATATTTTTTTACCATCTGGGGGCACTGTTTGACTAGTCTTCATTGCTTGTCCGCCTGTAGGAGGACATGCCCGACCCAACGCTAAGGCCTCCCCCGAGATCCGACGTTGCAGAAAGTTGTAGCATCGCAGAGAATCATGCCAGGACCCCCAGACCCTATCTCTCTGCGTCATTTCTCGAGCCGGATCGATGCGTGAGGGTCCCGGGGCCTGTATCGAGGGAAAATGCCGGTGGTGAAAGAATTGCAGCGCCAGGATCTAAGGGTCTCTGGGCCCTCCTGGCCCGCCTGAGGCGGCTCTTGGGCCGTATTGGGGCCATTTTGGGTTGCCTTGGGCCCTCTTGGGGTCCGCTCGTCTTGTCTGGGGCGTCTCTTGGGCCGTCCTGGGGCCCTTCTCGGGGCCTGGCCCGTCTCGGGTCGATCTTCCTCAGGGGCTCCGCGGCCGTCTGCAGGAAGTGAGGCATCCTGCGAGGAGGGGAGCGATGTTTTCTTGGCGGGGCCCTCGCTGGGAATCCTGCTGGAGCCCTCGGTCGGCGTCTTGGAGGTTCCGTGGGCTGTCCTGGGGCCATCTCAGGGCGACGGGGTGCCATTCGGGATCGTCTAAAAACCCTTCGGAGCCATGTCGAGGCCATGGGAGCATCTCTGAGGCGGTCGAGGCCGCTGGCACTTTGCCCCCCCCGCCCGCCTCACCAACACTGACACAACAAACGGACTGGGCGGAGCTTCGGGGAAGGGGTTTGGGGAGGGGCCAGTCCTGCGCGCCATAGACCCCAAGGGGTCGGCGGATGTCCGAAGCTTTCGCCGACGGGTCCTACCGTGAGCAGACGCGCAGGTCACTTGGGTCTGTTCTTGGCCCTGACCCTTCGGCCTCAGCGACTGGGCAGGGATCTCAGGGGCCCATAGTCAGCGGACGGGCCCGACAAAGGCTCTCCTCCTCCTCCTCCTCCTCCTCCTCCTCCTCCTCCTCCTCTTCGTCCTCCTCCTCCTCTTCGTCCTCCGCCTTCCTTCTCCAACTTCTGGTGGTGGTGGTGGTGGTGGAAAACTCAGCGACTGGGCAGGGATCCCAGGGGCCCATCTCCAGCGCATGGACCCGACAAGGGCCCTGGCTTCCCAGGGGGTCCAGGGCTGGGTCGCTCTCCCAGCCTGCAATTGAGAGCAGGGCACCCGTCCGTACGTTTCATGGCTGGCCACACGTACCATGCGCACTTGTATGTCTTCATGCTTCAAGGGCGCCCTCGAGGGCGCGAAATTATTCGCGCTTCGCGGTTCGGCTCCGATTTCTCCTCATCCTCCTCTTTTTCCCCTGGGAGGCGGCGCGAGAGCCCGAAGTTATGCGCACTTCGCGCTTCACGCAGCGCGAAGCGCGAAGTTGGAAGCCCCTGATGCTTGTTACACACTCTTGATTCGCACTCGTATGGTTCGTCATCACTCCGCACTTGCATTCTAGATGCATGGTTCTGGCACACTTCAGTTCCACGTGTGGAAGCGTTTTGGGCGGGCCCCAGTGAGGTCTTTCCCGCAGCTGGCCGGGGTCGGCCGTCAGGGGCTCGCCTGGGGCTCCTGCCGGTGGGCTCCCGAGGCGCCTCGGAGCTGCGAGCTTCCCGTGGGTGCCCCCGGGTAGTCTTTCCGCAAGCCATCGACTCCGGGGAGGAGAGACAGCCGAGGGGTATCTAAGCCCTTGGGGGGTGCGGCCGGAACTCGGGGTTGGTGTCCCAAGAAGTCGTGCAGCGTTTTGGCAAGTTGATGGGTGGCTGCCAGGTGCAGCGCGCCAGAAGGCAGGCAGGGGTGTGGATTCGTTGTCGGCAGGTTGCAGTGTATGTTCTGATGTGTTTGTTTCTTTATACTCGCCTCCTATTATATACTCGCGCACTGCGCACACGTACACATGATGTGTGTTTCTGGTGTGTAATTCATTGTTTCATTAATTGATCAGTTTTATATGATCGGCACGCGCATATTTCCAGATGGCATTTGGTTTGCACTCGTGCTTCTGTTTTGCGCTACTGCCAATTGATCGTGGCTCTTGCCTGACTCGTGCTTCCTATTCACGTTTATGTATCACTCGTACTCCCGACTCGTCGGAATGTCGCACCCGAACCCCCAGCTTAGAAAAATGGAAGGATAGATCTACTGCTCTGCACGGCGCGGGAACTTTCAACACGGTGGGTGCATTTGGTAAGGAATGTGCCCGGGAGGCTTCAGACTCTGGAGGCCTCCTTAACTGATGAGGTCGGTAATGAGATTCGGGGGCCCCCAAACGGGGTGGTGACCACACCGTGCGGTGAGTCGGTGGGGATTCGGGGTCACCGCACGGTTACGGTTTTGGGACTCGGGTCGTTCTCCGAGGACGTCTCGGGCGACTGGGGCATCCGAGGTCCCAAGACCGTGCGTTGACGGAACGTGCGGTGAGGTCTTGCAGGATTTCAAGGTCACCCACCGCACGGTCTGTCACCACACCGTTTCGGGATTCCAAAGAGATCCGTGGCCGATCCACGATTCGAGTTCCACGGCCTCCAGACCCTCGATTCCTTGCCCAACGGCTCCTTGCCCAAATGCCCTCCAGCATCGGTTGCGCTGCGAGTCCCGCGCTCCTGGTGGTCACCGTCCACAGTGGCCGACGTTCGCGGCGGTGACGCCAGGATGGCGTCAGGAAAGGGGAGGAGGAGGAGGAGGAGGAACAGGAGCAGGAGGAGCAGGAGGAGCAGGAGGAGCAGGAGGAGCAGGAGGAGCAGGAGGAGCAGGAGGAGCAGGAGGAGCAGGAGGAGCAGGAGGAGGAGGAGGAGGAGGAGGAGGAGGAGGAGGAGGAGGAGGAGGGGAGGAGGGGGGGGGAGGAGGAGAAGGGGGAGGAGGAGGAGGAGGAGGAGGAGGAGGAGGAGGAGGAGGAGGAGGAGGAGGAGGCGGAACTGGAGACGCCGACCCGAGGCCGGCATCCTCGCGTGCCACCCTCGGCCCCGGCCGCTCCGCGGCGGCGGCCCGCCCCCCCGAGGCGTGGCGACGGTCATGGGGAGCCAGTCCGTCGAGGCCGGCGGGGGCCTCGGGACACTGGGCGGGCTGGGCTTTGCGCTCCCGCCGTCCCGCAGCAGAGGAGAAACGAGGAGGGGGAGGAGGAGGAGGAGGAGGAGGAGGAGGAGGAGGAGGAGGAGGAGGGGCAGGAGGGGCAGGAGGGGCAAGAGGAGCAGGAGGAGGGAGGAGGAGGGAGGAGGGCTGAAGGAGATGGAGTAGGGTTGCGGAGTGGGGTGCAGTGCTGGAAGAGTTGGAGGAGCAGGACGGCAAGAAAGCAGGAAGGGGGAGGAGCAGGAGGAGGAGGAGGAGGAGGAATACTAGCAGGTGGGAGAGGAGGAGTATTAGGAGGAGGATGAGGAGTTGGAGGAGCCAGAGGACGCGGTTGAGGAGGAGTATGTACACAATGATGATGAGGACGAGGGTCTAGAGGTAAGAGAAGGAGGAGTAAAAGGGATGCCCAGGGTCGGAAAGCGGGATGCACAGGAGGATGCCGCCGCCGCTGCCAGCGACGACGACGACGACGACGTGGAAAGCAAGACGTGGATGGTTGGTTGGACCTTCGCGGAGCGAGTGTGACTCCGCGGGCATGGTCTTTTCAGGATGGCTGCTGGGTGGGCAGCGGCACCGAGAGACCCCGAGCCGACCCGGCCCTGGCCGGCGCTGGGCGGCGGGAGTGGGGAGGAGGGGTTCCTGGGGGCCATGTTGGTATTTCCCCTCCTCCTTCCTTCTCCTTTTCTGGGGTCGAGCCCCACATTTTTGCCCCACCTCACGCCTCTCACCTTTTTCCCGCGTGCGCCCCCACCTCCCCGCGCAGGACAGGTTCTGCAGGTACCAGGCACCGCCCGATCTACCTCGAGTCAGTCAGTCCCGGGGGCCTCCCACGACGGAGCGGGACCAGAGACACTGCAAGTATGAGCGCGCCCCTCCTGATTAGGCGTTTTCCAAAGTGTCGTGCCGAGCGCCTGCTCCATTCGTTTCACACATTTGCAGTTCGTTCACGGATGGAGGGGGGTTGTTTTCAAAATGTGGTTTTCTTTCAATGTGGTTCTCGCTTCAGGCCTGACACGTTTGCAACCTTTTCATGGATCAAATGGAGGTCGCGTTTCGAGTGACATTCACATGTTGATTGAGTCCGTGCGTTGTCTCTTCCGGTCCTGGCAGCAGCTTCGCGGATGGAGGGCGGTTTTCTTTATCAGGATATAAATATTTCCCCCATCGCCGCGCGGAATTGTTTATGCGGTCCTCTTTTGAGACTCCGTTGCGAGCAAGGACCCGCGGCCTGAACGGACATAAATAGCACCGTTCGGATCCAGGGCCTTGTTTGTTCAGGAGGGAACTGTCGCATGAGGTTCCCCTCGAAATTCATGACCACCAGGGCAAGCCTGTGCAGCAGTTACATGGCGTGGGGGACGGTCCTCTTTTCGACGCGGGGACATCGGTGGAACCGAGTTGAAATGTACGTTCAGGTTTTTTTTTGCCCTGTGTCCCTGTCCACGCGCCAACAGGATGCGAGGCAGTTCCGATTCAATGTGGGGCCCTCGCCAAGATGGTGGGCCCAACGGTGCTGGTCTTTCCAGGGGGGCGCTTCTCGTGGTGAAACTTTGGACGGGAGGGTGTATTGCAGCATCGACTATGCATATTTGGCTTAAGCTGGTCCTCCTCATCCTCCTCCTCCTCGCCCCCCCACGCTCGTCAACTTTCCTGCCCATCTCATTTGCATCTTCGTCCTCTCATTTCTTGGGCCCCTGCTGCTGCTCCTCGTCCTCCCCTCTCTGTGTCTCTGTCTCTCGATCTCTCTCTCGTCCTCCCCCGCCTTTTTCCCTTCCGCCGGAGATTTCGACTGATGCCTCCAGATGTTCCCTCGAGGTCCCGCGGTCCCGAAGCAGCCGAAAGAGGGCGTTCCTCGACCCCTTTGCCCCCACCCGCCCCCTAGGGCACTGCAGGCGAGAGTTAGTTGCAGGCGCAAGGGCACTTATTCACCCCTTTCTTTTCAACGTTATCCCCGGATGGGGATAATGATGAGAACGAGTTGTTCCATTGATTTCGAGAGAGCTCTCAAACCGCTATGCGACGTTCTGAAACGGCCGCGGAACCCGATACATACTGTAAGCTCCAAGCTTGCAGTTTGCCGAGAATTTCGAGTTATCTCTACCCGATGGTGTTTTCTTCGTGCCGTCGTCTGAGGGTCTTGAAGGGTTCCTCGTTGCCTCTGCCGTCGTCGTCGTCGGCGGCGCTCGGCGCTCGGCGCTGGCGTCGTTGTCCCTCGTTGATCGCCGTGGTCGTCGTCGTGGCTTTCGCCGTCGCCATTGTCGTCGTCGTCGTTGTCGTGGTCGTCGTCGTCGTCGTCGTCGTCGTCGTCGTCGTCGTCGTCGTCGTCGACGCCGTCGTCGGCGGCGCTCGGCGCTCGGCGCTGGCGTCGCTGTCCCTCGTTGATCGCCGTGGTCGTCGACGTGGCCGTCGGCGTCGTCGCTGTCGTCGTCGTCGTCGTGGTCGTCGTGGTCGTCGTCGTCGTCGCCGTCGTCGTCGTCGTCGTCGTCGCCATCATCGTCGTCACCGCCGCAGGACCTCGTCGTCGGTGCCTCTGCCGCCCCCTCAAACATCAAGACCCCGGAGCTGTCCAAGGGGTGCGGTCGGACAAGATTGTTGATGCGACTCCAGGCGCGTGGCCGCGAGGGGCCCCCCGAAGGCCCAAAAACGTCGCAGGATTGCAACGCCGCGGCCATCAATCCTCGATCGTCGTCATGGCCGCCGCTGCCGCTGTCGTCGCTACCGTCGTCGTCGCAGCCGCCGCCGCCAGGCCAGAATCATGCCAAAATCGGTTTCGCATTCATGCTGGGGTGCACCCTGGCCAGTGCTCCGAGCCGCGGCAAGGAGAACCTCCAGCGCCGCTCGGGAATCCTGGAAGAAGGGCGGCGCCGTCGTCCGTCGATTCCAGACTTCCGACGTCTCCAGAGTTTGGAGCGTCGTCGTCGGCTCATCTTCGCGATGGGGGGAGTCGGGAGGAGGGGGGAGGCGTATGCGGGCCCGCGGAGAGGAGGAGGAGGAGGTGGAGGAAGAGATGGAGGAGGAGGTGGAGGAGGAGACCCGAGAATGTCCGTATCTGTTGCCCCCTTGGGGTGGTGGGACATCCGCTCCCCATGCGATGGATGCGTATGAATTCCAGCCTCGCAGCCGTCGTCGTCGTCATCGTCGTCATAGCCGTTCGTCGATGCCGTGAGTCCCATATCCGTCGTGTTCATCCCGACAAGCTGCTCGAGCTGCGTCCTGCTTTCGCTACGAGAACCTTCAGACACGACTGGGAACCCCCGCCAGGAAGACATCGACATGTGCGTCGTCGTCGCCGTTAGTCGCGATTGTCGTAACCTCATGCCCGTGAGAATAAACACTAGGGGATAATAAAGTTCGGGGTTCAGGGAGAGATAATAAAAGTAGCCCAGCAGACCTCAGCATAATTTCGAAGTAAGAGATGATCAAGAGGAGACCAAGCCGAGCACGTTTTGAGACATCCTTGGCGTTTAGTTTTCATAGAAAAATCCTCAACAATGGCTTATCTCGCTGGAGACATCCTCGACAAATCCCTTGTTTCGCTTGAGACATCCGCAAACTATTGCTTATTTCGCTTGAGACACAGTCAAACTATTGCTTATTTCGCTTGAGACATCCTCGAAATAATTGTGGTTTTCGCTTGTAACGTCCTCAAATTATTGCTGATCTCGCCTGAAACATCATGAAACTATTGCGTATTTCGCTTGAGACATCTTGAACTTATTGCTTATTTCGCTTGAGACACCGTCAAACTATTGTTTATTTCGCTTGAGACATCCTCGAAATAATTGTGTTTTTCGTTTGTAATGTCCTCAAAATATTGTTGATTTCGCCTGAAACATCCTGAAATTCAATTTCCATGGATAAACAACCCCAGAGATAAAAAAGCTCAGGCGAGCGTGGGGACAGAGAGAAATATAAAAGACGAAGAATGCAGTAGAAGAATAATAAGAAAGAAGACGAAGAGGATGATAATAAGAGGACGAAGAAAGGAAAAATCCAACGTTCCAAATTTATCAATTTTAATTTAAAAACGCTTTATGAAAATTGATTTTTTAAGTGCTCGTGTAGGGTAGCTCATGTGCTTCATTTTCCATGGATAATCAACCCCAGGGATAAAAAAGTTCAGGCGAGCGTGAGGACAGATAGAAATATAAAATAAGAAGAGGAACGTAGAAGAATAATAAGAAGAGAAGAATAAGAGAATAATAAGAAGAGAAGAATAACGGAAAAATGGCAGGTTCCAAATCTAGCAATTTTAATTTACATACGCTGTATGAAAATTGATTGTTTAAGTGCTCATGTAGGGTAGCTCATGTGCTTCCCTTTCCATGGATAATCAACCCCAGAGGTAAAAAAGTTCAGGCGCGCGCGGCGATAGATACATTTATAAAAAGGAAGATAATTAAAAAAACATATAAATAAAAAGAAACAAATTTGCTGGTTTAGCTTGAAACATCCTTGAGACATCCTTGGAACATTGCTCGTTTCGTTTGAGTCTGCCCCCCAAAAGTTTTGGTTTCGCTTGAGACATCCTTGAAACATTGCTCGTTTCGTTTGCGTCTGCCTCCCAAAAATTGTTGGTTTCGCTTGAGACATCCTTGGAACATTGCTCGTTTCGTTTGAGTCTGCCTCCCAAAATTATTGGTTTCGCTTGACACATCCTGAAAAAGTGTGATCGCTTCGCTTGATGTTGCTATATCAACATCGCTTGATGTTGCTATCTCAACATAGCGTTTCGAGGTGATAATGAAGTTCGGCCTCAGCGCTCGCCGCCCAATTTGAATTTTGTATAGGGCGACGATAATCAACTCTAAACACTGAAGGGGGGGGGGTCCCTTTATTATCATCGGCATGCGGTTATTCACGACGCAGTAGCCCGTCGCCTCTGTCGTCGCCGTCGCATCCGCCGTCGTCAGCGTGGTTGGCGTCCTCGTCGTAGCCGTCGTCGTCGATGACCGTCATGTCCGCGACACGCACTCATCATGGAGACGGCGCGCGCGGGAGTGCGCGCGAGGAGGAGGGGGCGAAGGGAAGAGCGGAGGCGTAGGTTTAAGTCGGGCCTGTCCCTCTACAGGCGGAGTATTCAAGAATAGTCAAGACATAGTCTGGGGACGATGTTTTGACCATGTTTGCACATTGTAATGTATGTTTTGACTATTTGCTATGCTTCGTCCACAATCCCCCTGTAGGAGGACAGGCCCGACGTAAGCGTAGGCAGGCAGGACAGCAGCCCGACTCCAGGTTCGGGACACGTCCAGCCCACCTCCGCCTCCGTGTCGGCAGCGCTGCCTGTAGGTCGAGGCATCCTCTTCGCCTCTCGCGCAGATGGGCTCCCCCAGAGCTTGGACCCAGGGGAGATCCCTTCTCGACCAGGCAAAGCAGGGCTGAACCTAAACAGTGCTTTTCGTTTTCGTTTTGTTTTCGTTTTCCCTCGCTTTTGTCACGAACCTGCCTTTACCGCAAAACGAAGTCGAAACGAAAACGGCCCACGAAACCGCCAAAAGCAAGGTTTAGGTCCAGCCCTGAGGCAAAGGGCTCCCAGTGTGTGGTGGGGCAGGTAGGGCGGAGGGGTAGGTCGGTATGGCAGCGGCCCGACGCCAGGTTCGGAGCATGCCTGACCCCCGCACCAGCGCCCAAGCCCCCGCACCGTGCCGCCGTGGTCGTGGTCGTGGTCGTGGTCGTGGTCGCCGCCGTCGTGGTCCCTCGGGTGTCGTCGTGTCGAAACCGTCGTCGTCATGTGGACGCCTGCGTCGTGGTCATCGCCGCGGTCGTCGTCGTAGCCGTCGTCGCCGACTCTTACCCGCGCGCCCGGAGCCGGGCAGGACGGCGCCGCCGCCGGGCGGGCGGCGGCGTGCGCGGCGTCCGCCGCGATGGAGGGCGACGTCCGTGCGACGGGGTACTGCATCGCGGAGATGACGGTCGCCGGCGACGACGGCGACGGCGACGGCGTCGGCGACGGCGACGGCGACGGCGGCGGCGGGGGCGGCGACGACGACGACGACGAGGGGAAGATGAGATCGACTGAGGGACCCTCCTTCGAGCAGTGGTGAAGCGTATTGGCTTGCCTACAGGCCCACCAAATAATGTTCTGAGAACCTCTTGTGGTCTGCACGACATGTTTTTAGAACATGTTTGGCTGAGACTGTCTTCTTTTAACGCATCGGGCATCTGTTCTAAGAACACTGCTTCTGCTCTCAGAACGCTTCCGGGTTCTAGGAAAAATGTCGGTCCTTGCCCACTTCCTCCCCCCTCGTTCCTTCTATGCTTCCAAAGGGGCGTGCGACCAGATGGGGTTGGAGGACCGCGCCGCGTCGCCGACGCATCGTGAGGAGGGTCCCGCCAGGATCCCCAGAGGGGCGTGCGGCCAGGCGGGGTTGGAGGATCGCGCCGCATCGCCGATGCATCGTGAGGAGGCCCCCGTCAGGGTCCCCGAGTCAGCCCGCCGGGATCCCACGGCCTGGTCGAGGCTGATCCCCCTCGGGCCAGAGGCTCGGGAAGCCCGTCTGCGTGCAAGGCGAAGAGGCAGCCTCGTCCGACTGGCAGTGCCTACAGTTATGTCGGGCGTGTCCCCCTACAGGGGGATGTTCGACGAAAAATAACAATTACCCAAAAAATACACCAGGAAGGTCAACAACTGCTCCAAAAGTAGTCCCCATATCATTTTTGGACTATTTGTTGAACCATTTTTGGGGTATCTCTTGTTTCTCTTCGAAAATCCCCCTGTAGGGGGACAGGCCCGACTTAAGGCTGCAGTCAACCCACATAGTAAGGATGGGCAACCTTCCCAAGGGTACCCTTGCATCCTTGCATTCTCGGCCCATCCTTGGCTGCTTCCGCTGGTCGCGCCCCGCTCGAAAACTTCGAAATGGGCGTCCAAGGCCCTTGCATCCTTATCGCGCCTCCTTACTGTACGGGTTGTCTGTAGCATGCCAGGGAGGGAGGGCGGGCGGGCGGGAGGAGGGGGCCGCCCAGGTCAACACGGCGCGTGCCGGCGCGGGGCTTGCCTCGGCAGTCACGCTGACCACGGTCGGCACAGTCATGGAGATTCCAGGCCGCCGCCCGCGCCCAGGGGAGGGGCGGTCGAGGCTGGAGGCAGGAGAGGGCCAGGACGACGACGCGAGAGCGGCTGTGAAGAGGACGGCGGGGAAGTGCGATGAACGAGGGAGGGCGTTGAAGGGTCGGGAGTCGATGAGAGAGGAGGGCGGAGCACGAAGGTGGAGGAGGAAGAAGGGGAGAGCGAGCAGGGGAGCAGGGTGCAGCGGTGACGGAAGGGCGGAGAGCGGAGAGCCGCCGAGGATGGAGGGACAAAGGGACGGTCATGAGTGACGGACGGAGGGACGGAGGCATGTGGGGGTGGGGGGAATAGCGCGAGATAGTTGCGAAGAAGGGGAGGGGGAGGGACACGGGAGGAGGGTCGGGGGGGAGAAGGGGGAGGGAGGAGCATGAGTGTGGGAGAGTGGGGGGAGTGGCGGGAAGGCGAGATGGCGGGAAGGCGAGGCAGTGTGGGGAGGGGAGGGCGGTAGAGGTCGAGGGCAGGGATGCAGGCAGGGAGAGGGGGGGGAGGAGAGCCTCGGGAACGGGGGGAGCAGGAGGCGAAGGAACTTGCAGTTGAGGAGGGGCAGGCGGGACCGCGTGGGCAGCGGCAGGGTGCTTGAGGGACACGAGAGCAGGCAGGAGGAGCAGCGGGAGGCCGCGGGGGGGGAGCGGGCGGGGGCGGAGGCGGAGGCATGGCAGCGGAGGCGGAGAGGCGGGAGCACCGGACGGCGGGCGCAGACCTCTCAACTGCAGAAGCACTGGGATGCCTCTGCCCGAACTCGCGCCCGAGGTTTTTTTAAAGGCACCCTCCGCTCGCTTGGCTCCGTGGCTCCTCCTCCTCCTCCTCCTCCTCCTCCTCCGCCTCCTCGCTCGCCATGGGCCTCCCCCGGGCCTTCTCCGCCGCGCGCCGGCCGCGCGCAGGAGTGCTCTCGTTCCGAGGATGGCCCGGGGAGGAACCGAGCAGCTCCCAGCGGCGGCCTCTGCGTTGGCGACGGCGCCCGCGGGGCCCTCCCCCTCCCCCCCGCGTTCCCGTGCGGCTGCTGCGCCGCTGGCCGGCCGCCGCCCTCGCTCTGCCCCCCGCCCGCCTGCCTCGGCGAGGGCGCGAGGGAGGCGGGGCTCGCACTGGGATTGCGTCGGGCCGGTCCCTCTGCGGGAGGGATGCTCGATGATAGTCCAAAACTTATCCCAGTGCGACCCTACCTAGGAGTTGGAGCCCCTAGGAAAGCAGCATTAGTAGTAACGGTAAAGCTAAGCTAAAGCTAAATCTAAAGCTAAAGCTCCCAGGGGACTGGGGGAACCGCGGGGCGGGGACTGGGAGAACCGCCCCTTTAAGAAAGAGAGTAAGAACCCTCTGGGCAGAGCCTAGGTAGGGAAAAAGTATGTCTTGAGTATCTTTGCACAGGTGTTGAATATGTTTTAGCTGTTCGTCCAAAATCCGCCTGTAGGGGGGCATTCCCGACTTAACACTGGGAGGCCGTCTTGCCCTCCGGCGCCGTGTCGTCAACCTTCCTCTCCTGCATCGCACTCTGGCTCCTCATTGCTTCAAGCAGTGGCGAAGCGTCCTGGCGTGCCTACAGGCCTACCAAACAATGCTCCAAGAACTTTTTTTGTGGCCTCCACGAGATGTGTTTAGAACAGTTCTGGCCAGGACTGGCTCGTTCGAGCACATCGGGTTCATGTTCTAAGAACAGGGTTTTTTGTTCTTAAGACATTGTTGGATTGTAAGATTATGTAAGTCGGGCCTGTCCCTCTACAGGAGGAATGTGCAAACATAGTCAACAAGTAGTCTGCGGACGATTGTTTGACCATTTTGGGTTTTTTTTTTGTTTTTTTGACTTCTTTGTTTTTCGTCAAAAATGCTTTCATGCCCGACTTGACACTGGGAGGCCGTCTTGCCCTCGGGCTCCATGCCGTCAATCTACCTCTCTTGTATCGCACTTTGGCTCCTCATTGCTTCAAGCAGTGGCGAAGCGTCCTGGCGTGCCTGTAGGCCTACCAAACAATGTTCCAATAACCTGTTTGGTGGCTTCCACGAGATGTTCTTAGAGCACTTCTGGCTGGGACTGTCTCGTTTTAGCACATCGGGATCCGTTCTAAGAACATTGTTTTTTGTTCTTAGCACAGTTTTGGGTTCTAACATTAAGTCGGGCCTGTCCCTCTACAGGAGGAATGTTCAAACATAGTGAACAAATAGTCTGGGGATGCTTTTGTTTTGTATTTCTTGAGTATTTTTAAATATTTTCAGTATTTTTGGGGTTCGTCCAAAATCCGCCTGTAAGGGGGACATGCCCGACTTAACACTGCGAGGCCGTCTTGCCCTCCGGCGCCGTGTCGTCAACATTTTTCTCCTGCATCGCACTCCTGGCTCCTCATTGCTTCAAGCAGTGGCGAAGCGTCCTGGCGTGCCTATAGGCCTACCAAGCAATGTTCCAAGAACCTCTTTGTGGCCTCCACGAGATGTTCAAACATAGTCGAACAATAGTCTGGCCTGTCCCTCTACAGGAGGAATGTTCAAAAATAGTCAAACAATAATCTGGGGATTATTTTCTGACCATTTTTGAGTATGTTGGAATCTATTGTTTGACTATTTTCAATGCTTCGTCCAAAATTCCCCTGTATGGGGCACAGGCCCGACGTAGTTCTAAGAACCTTTCGTGGTAGGCCTCTGGTCAGGAGGGGAAAAAACACAGACACAATTAATCTTCGATTCCCCAGAGCATATGGGAAACTATGGGAAGTGGGGGGGAAGACTAAAACCCCAACAATACTGGAACATATGAGGAATATGTTTACATGTGTCTATTGATTTGTGTGTTCCAGGGCCCCTTCATCTGGGCATGCCAGGACGGTCGGTCCCTGCGCCGCCTGCAATCGCACCGCCGGTCGTTGAAAGTTGGTGTTTTTGGATTCCCAGATCCCAATATACTTCAAGCGCCTTCCTACTTCAAGGATCGAGTGGCTTTCCTTCTTCCCTCCTCTTCAGGGGGCGGACGGAGACCCAATCTACTTCCATCGCCTTCCTACTTCATGTTTCTACCTGCTTCTTCCGATCGATGGGTAATTCTGTCTGCAGCGTCGATTGAGCGTTGAGTCGGGCCTGTCCCTCTACAGGAGGAATTCTCCAACACAGTCAAAAAGTAGTGAGGGGAGGATTTTCGTTTGCCCATTTTTTGAATATTTTACGGTATGTTTTGACTATCTTGTATTTTTCATCCAACATCCCCCCGTAGGGGGACTGGCCCGACTTAAATCGAGCCTCTGGGAGTCGGTGAGATAGCGCCGATTTAGCGCCGCTCAGCGCCACTGAGCGTCGCTTTAACGCCGATTAGCATCGATTTGGCGTCGATTCGCAAGAGCCGACAGGCTGGTACGAGAGGCTCCCATGAGTTGCCACCGAACTCTCCCTCCCCCCCCCTCCCTCCCTTCTCGTCGGCTCTCCTTCTGCCGGTCTGGCCTCGGGGTGCGGAAAGCCATGGTGCTCTACGACCCCCTGGGTCCCCACACCCGAGTCGGCCGTGCGCGGATTGTTGCGGCTGAGCCCTGGCCTTGGTTGTGTATCTTCGCTGGCCGCGGGCAGTGATGGCTGTGATCCTCTCGAGGCCTTCGGATGCAATTCCTGGGAGGTCGAATTCTGACGTTCCCCTGGTCCGAAATCCGGCTTCGTCCGGCTTAATCTCACCTGATCCGAATTGATCCCGGTCAATCCGACTTAACCCCGCTTACTCCGCGGCCTAATCCGGTGCAGCAGCCCCCCAACGGGGTTTCATCCTCCTTGATCCTTCCGACGAGGGCCTCCCAGTAGTTGCCTTCGAAGAGGCCCTGGCCCAACTCGCTGTGGATCTTCTCACCCTGCTCGGTAGGCTGGTCAGAGGCAATCTCCTTGGCAGTCTGGCGCTCTTGGACCCGACCCCTGGGCAGTTTCCCATCTCGGCCGGAGTGGGTATGCACGCGAGTGCCAGGAGGCATCCGTGAGCCCCCGAGGAGCACGCCGTACGAGCGTGCGCCGGCTGCGCATCCCAGGTAATCCCTCTGCTAGCAGGGGCCAAGTACCATACCCTTGGGTGTTTCATGCCTGCACTGGTGCTTGCTCCCGTCCCTCGCCGCGTGCGAGCGTTCGGAGCGTTCCGCTTCGTCCCGTTTCCTGCCTCCGTCGTCTTCGACCCTCCTACATTATCCACCTCCCTCCTCCTCCTCCTCCTCCTCCTCCTCCTCCTCACCACCATCCTCATCATCACCATCATCACCAGCACCATCATCATATTCATCATTTTCATCATGCTCATCGTGATCAGCATCAGCATCAGCATCAGCATCAGCATCAGCATCATCATCAGATTCATCATCACCACCCCTCTTTCCCTATCCGTCCGCCTCCTTCCCGATCTTCCCTTCTCCTCCTCCTCCTCCTCCTCTTTCCACACCCTCTCTCCTCGTCGTCCGTCTCCTTCTGAGAGCGCCCTGGAAGCCCTCGGGGCCACACACACCTCAGCTCCGAACGCCCTCGGAAACGCTCGGCCCCCTCTCCCTCGCACCCCCCCCCCCCCCCGCCGGGCGTCTGTTCCGAACCCGCCCCCCCCCCCCCGCCAGGCAGTTGCCCCGCTCCGCCCGCGCGGGCGGGGCCCCTCGCTCCCGGGGGCAGGCCCCCGTTGCGGCGCGGCCTGCGGCGGCGGCCCCCCGCGGGGGGGGGGGGGGGGGGCGAGGCCTGCCCCACCCCCCCCCCGTGACGGCGGCGCGCCCCTCGACGGCGGGCCTCTCGGCGCACCGCTGGCGGAGCGCCGCGGCCCACGCGCGGCGGCGGCGGCTCTCCCCCGGGGGGGGGGAGGGGGGCGCGGCCCCAGGCGCCGTGGTCGGCCAGCTCTCCCCCGCGGCGCGGCCGGGGTGCCCGTGGTGGGGCCTCGGCGGCGCGCAGGCCCGCGCCGCCCACGGTGGGCAGGCATTAAGTCGGGCCTGTTCCCCTACAGGGGGATTTTCGACGAGAAATAAAAGTTATCCCGGCAAAGCAACCTAACAGCGATGTGTAGAAGCATATCTGAAAGCATTCCCCTTAAGATTCAGATGAAAATCCAGTTGTCGAATTCTGCTGTTCTCGCAGTCGTAGTCGCATTCGCGATGACAGTCGCAGCGGCAACGGCAGTCGCAGTCACAGCCTCAGCCTCAGCCTGCCTCAGCCTCAGCCTCAGCCTGCCTCAGCCTCAGCCTGCCTCAGCCTCAGCCTCAGCCTGCTTCAGCCTCAGCCTCAGTCTGCCTTCAGCCTCGGCCTCAGCCTCAGCCTGCCTCAGCCTCAGCCTGCATCAGCCTCAGCCTCAGCCTCAGCCTGCCTCAGCATCAGCCTGCTTCAGCCTCAGCCTCAGCCTGCCTCAGCCTCAGCCTCAGTCTGCTTCAGCCTCAGCCTCAGTCTGCCTTCAGCCTCGGCCTCAGCCTCAGCCTGCCTCAGCCTCAGCCTGCCTCGGCCGCAGCATCAGCCTGCCTCAGCATTCAAAATGTGGCCCAGGAATGGAGTTCTGGGAACTAGAAGAACACGAAGTGGCCTACAGTTGGCTCCGGGCATTCAAAATCATGCCCAGGAATGGAGTTCTGGGAACTTGAAGAGCACGAAGTGGCCTACAGTTGGCTCCGGGCATCCAAAATGTGGCCCGGGAATGGAGTTCTGGGAAATCGAAGAGCACGAAGTGGCCTACAGTTGGCTCCGGGCATCCAAAATGTGGCCCGGGAATGGAGTTCTGGGAAGTCGAAGAGCACGAAGTGGCCTACAGTTGGCTCCGGGCATCCAAAATGTGGCCCGGGAATGGAGTTCTGGGAGCACCAAGAGCGATTTTGCGAGGATGTCCCAAGCGATTTCGGCTTCGGCGGCAGTCCCCGGGTCCCGCCCAGACCCCCCTGAGGAGTCATGATGCTCTCTTTTGAGACCACTAGAAACCTATCAGCAAGAGCTGTTAGGTAAATACCCCCAAATAGTCAAAACATAGTCCAAACATAGTCTGGGGACTATTTTCTGAGTACTGTTTGACCTTTTTGGTGCATTTTTGGGGTATTTCTATTTTTCGTAAAAAAACCCTGTAGGGGGACACGCCCGACTTAAGTCAAGCAGTGGCGAAGCGTCTGGGCGTGCCTGCAGCCCTACCAGACCTACCAAGCAATGTGCTAAGAGCCTCCTGTGGCTTCCACGAAGTGTTCTCGGAGCATCTCTGGCGGAGTCGGGCCAGCTCTACCACATCGGGTGTATGTTCTAAGAACATTGCTTTTGTTAGTAGAACATTTCGTGGTGGGACTATAGGAATGCCGGGACGATCGGTCCCTGCTCTACTACATCGGGTGTACGTTGCTCTACTACATCGGGTGTATGTTCTAAGAACATTTCGTGGTAGGACTATCGGAATGCCGGGACGATCGGTCCCTGCTCAAGGTGGGGAGTTCGTTCGGCGATCGGCGGGGAGGGTCAGCAGCGCTTCGCCGAGATCCCCATCCCTACTCCCACCATCCCACCATCCCACCCACCCCAGTTAAGTGGGGTGGGCTTCGAGGGGTATGTCCCCAACTGGGGGGTATCCACATCCCCACCATCCCCATATCCCCATATCCCCATCCCCATTCCCACCAACCCACCACCCCAGTTTGGGACATGCCCCTCGGAGCCCGACGGAAGCAGGCGAATGATGTTCCTCATCTTGGGAGTAACATCGGCCAGGGGGGCCCAGGCCACGCCGGTGCGGATGGGGATCGGCGAAGCGATGCTCAGGATTCGGAGATCAGCGAGGAGGAGGAGGAGGAGGAGGAGGAGGAGGAGGAGGAGAGGACGAGGACGACGAGGAGGACGAGGAGGAGAGCAAGCCTAGGAGGGACGACGACGAGGAGAGGAGGACGAGGAGGAGAGGACTGGGAGGAGAGGACTGGGAGGAGAGGACGAGGAGGAGAGGACGAGGGGTGGCAGGGAGGACGAGGACGAGGAGGAGAGGCCGAGGGGGGCAGGGAGGACGAGGAGGAGAGCAGAACTACTGACTACGGAGCCCGCGGGGCGGGCTGCTATGGCGAGCCCACCCTCGGGAAGCTGCTGCCCTCGAAGGTCGCGGCCATGGAGGAGGGGGAGGATGGGGAGGAGGAGGAGGAGGAGGAGGAGGAGGAGGAGGAGGAAGAGGAGGAGGCGGAGGAGGAGGAGGAGGAGGGGGAGGAGGAGCAGCAGCAGGAGGATGGGGAGGAGGAGCAGGAGGGGAGGAGGACGAGGAGGAGGAGGACGACGACGAGCAGGATAGGGCGACGAGATCTATACATATCCACTGCTCCTGGTCAGGCCCATCATGGGCCCAGAAGCGGTGCGTACGCCCTCCTGGCTTGGCCAGGGAGGCATGTGCACTGCTCCTGGGTCCAGGATGGTCCTGGCCAGGCGCAGTGGATATGTAGAGGTCTCGTCGCCCTACGGGAAGTGGCACGGCGTCCGCGACGCGTGCGTACAGTCTGCAGCGGCCCGAGTCAGCCATGTGCGCGCGCAGTCTACACGTGAGGGGTACCCTCGAGTGCCTCCGTGACTGGCTGCAAGCTCCCAAAGCCCGTACCGCCCGCCGACGCCGACGCAAGCCGCAGGTCG
Organism: Prorocentrum cordatum; assembly: GCA_963575745.1. Classification (NCBI taxonomy): domain Eukaryota; class Dinophyceae; order Prorocentrales; family Prorocentraceae; genus Prorocentrum; species Prorocentrum cordatum. The sequence continues at coordinate 1,263,999 of CAUYUJ010016282.1, forward strand.
CGAAATTTTCGGGCGCGGCGCCGCGAGGACAGCGAGGCCAGCCGGGGCGATGCGGCGACCGTCTGCCGGGAACGCGCGGCCACGGGCGCCCAGAAACCCTCCGGGACCGCCCCCGAGCCGCTCCCGCGTCGTTCCGGAATCCATCCCGAGCGGCTCCAGAATCGTTTCCGAATTGCTCCCGAGCCGCTACCACATGGCTCTCGACCCGTTCCCGAGCCGTTCCCGACAGGCTCCCGAACCGCTCCCGCATCACTCTCGAGCGCCTCCCGAACCTCCCGCCGAACTGCTCGCCGAACTGCTCTTGAGGCGCTCCCGACAGAAATACAGACGCCTGAACCGCTTCTCGATTCTCTCCCGAACCAGTCTCGAACCGTGCTTGAAGAACCCCGAAGCGCCTCCGAACCTCGCGCGCCCGCACCCGAACAACTTCTGGAGCTGCGCTGCTCTGGGCCGCAGCCCGAAGCACTCCCCGATCCCGAGCCGTTCCCGAATTGTTGCGGACCGCGGATGCGAGGCCAGTGATTCGCGTCTGCGGCGCAGGGCGTAGTTCTTGGCATCGCTCGGACGTGTGCATGCGTCCTTCGGCGAGGGCGATCGAGGAGCATCCTTGATCATGTGGCGAGAAAACCACGCACGACACCGAACAAAAAAAACAGGCATTGGACGTCCGAGCGATGGCCAGAGTGAGGCTTCTATGTAATGTTGTAACGTGCGAGCGGACACGGCGCTAGGTTTGGCATGGGTTCTGGGCTCCGGGATGAAGGATCCCGTGGCTCGTCGCGCGCACCGCTGTGCCCAGCAAGAGTCTGGTGCTGGACCTACGTTAGGCAAAACATAGTCGGGGGACTATTTTTTTGTATCTTTTGACCAGTTGGGGGCATCTTTGTTTTTTTTTTTGATTGTTCGCCCAAAATTCCCCTGTAGGAAGACAGGGCCGACTTAATGCTGGACGGACCTCGCCTGCTCCAGCCGTGCACCACGCACATTGGCGCGTTGATCATCCTGGGAGCCGCTGCGAGAGGGCCTCCGCTCGGGGGGTGCTGCCGCGGCCGATCTCCCCACTTGCGTCTCCAGCGCCGCGTCCGTAACCGTTATGGCATCTTCGGATGCAACTCCTGGGAGGTAAAATTCTGATTTTGCCCTAGTCCAAAATCCGGCTTAATCCGGCTTAATCCAGCTTAATCCAGCTTGATCCCGCTCAATCCCGTTTAATCCGGTTTCATCCCGCTTAATCCGAGGCCCACTCCGGCATAACAGCCCCCCAATGGCGCTTAATCCTCTTTAATTTTTCCGACGAAAACCTTCCAGTAGTTGCCTCCTAGCGTTGAGGGCGGCCTCTGCCGAGGCGGCCCCGTCAGAAGTGACCGCTCTCATCGACTCGCGCGGACCAGCACCTGCGCTACGCAAGAGCCGCGCCACGCGGCCCCAGGGGCCGGCCGGTGCCAAGCCTTTTCCTGCAGCGATGTCGTCACGACACGAGAGGGGTCCAGGGCGGGAGCGGGAGGAGGTTGTGGGAGATACGAGGTCCCCGAGCTGCCTGCGCAACTGCGGCCCGTCGTTTATCAGGAGGAGAAAAAACACACAGACACAATTAATCGTTGATCCCCAGGAAAATATGGGAAACTATTGGAAGTGGGGGGGGAAGACAAAACCCTAGAACATATCAGAAAATATGGAGGATCCTGTTGTTTGTGTGTATTTATTTGTGTGTCCCAGGGCCCCTTCAGTTTACCCCTTGGCACCAGGGGTTGACGCCCCCAGCCCCTCGTCGGTTGATTGCTCGGAGCTTCTTCCCACTCGCGCACCTGTTTCTCGGACAGGCTGCGAGCCCAAGAGCCGTCAGCTCCAACAGCGAGGTGCAGGGCTCGAGCGAAGTGGCGTTCTGGCGATGCCGTGGACCGCTTTCGTTTCGGCCGCGTTCTGCAGCAGGGGGCGGATGGAAGACAGAACGAGGGAAGACGAGAACAGAACGAAGACGAAGGAATCACTGCGGAGCTCGCGCCCTGCCAGGATGGAGGAGGAGGGGCGACCCTCGGCTGCCGCGGCCCCCGCCTCCTCTGAGCACACCACGTCTGGCTCCCACCCCGACCTGGGACCCCCACTCCCGACCTGGTGCTGCATGCTGCTCTCCAGGGGGTCCTGGCTCGGGGCGGGGGGGCGGCTCATTGAGGTGAACACCACACTCACCCTCAGCCAGGACGCCCTGGATCCCAAGGTCGTGGGTGGAGGTCCTGGCTGGGAGTGCTGTCCTCGCCCTCGCCGGAGGAGGAGGAGGAGGAGGAGGAGGAGGAGGAGGAGGAGGAGGAGGAGGAGGAGGAGGAGGAGGGGGGGGGAGGGGCCTGGCGAACTGAACTCCAGTGTGGAGGTCCTGGACAGCGAGGGTGGGCCGTGCTGTCCTCGCCCTCGCCGGCGCGCGAGGCGCCGGCGGCGGGGGCCGCCGCGGAGCTTCTGCCTCCCAGCGCCGCCACGAGGGCGACGGCCGCCGCCCCCTCGGCGGCCCCGGCGGCCCGGGCGGCCGCGAGCGGATTCGGCCTGGAGGTCGGGGGGAGGAGATCAACAACAACAACAACAACAATCACTTTACCCGAACGCTCAGTGTTCTCACCAGTGCCAGGGTTTTCATGCGACGCCAGCCAATACCCCCACTTTGTGGGGGGGCAGTGCAAGCTCTACCAAATATCCACACGACTCTTCGCCACCACCCACACCCAGCTTCCCGCCCTATGACGTTCGGACACTTCACTTCGTGGCCTGCGGACGACCGTGGCTACTACACTGGCGTGGAGTACACACCCACAGAAGTTGTTAAGCCTACGTTCGTACACCCACAGAAGTTGTTAAGCCTTGTTAACCCACAGAAGTTGTTAAGCCTTCCACAGAACATCTGTTGCATATGATGCATATGGTACATGATACACATGATACACATGATACGTACTCACAAGATAGTTGATCACATCTTTAGGGCAAATTCCTGAGGGATGTGGGAATACACAAGAGAGAGAGGATATGGTTGTCCCGATGGTTGTCTCGATGGTTGTCCCGATGGTTGTCCTGATGGTTGTGGTTGTCCCGATCGTTGTCCCGATGATTGTCCCGATGGTTGTCCTGATGGTTGTGCTTGTCCCGATCGTTGTCCCGATGACTGTCCCGATGATTGTCCCGATGGTTGTCCCGATGGTTGTTCCGATGGTTGTCCCGATGGTTGTCCCGATGGTTGTCCCGATGTTATTCTCGGCGGCCGAGGGCGCAACCTATGGCGCAACCAATAGGGGGACGTTTTATTCTCGGCGGCCGAGGGCGCAACCTATGGCGCAACCGCAAGGGATTGTGGCCCCTGGCAGGCGCGCGAACCCCGTTGCAAGAGCGTGCGAAAGTAGCTCGCGCGAGCTCATGTAACATAAATGTTGGAAAACCATTGGTTTTTTTAGGATTCGGACAGCGCGCGCGGGTAGAAATTTTGAAAAGTCGTGCAGGTGTTTTTCGAGGACCTACGGTGCGATTCGTGTGATTTTATGATGCGCGGTGCTAAAATTCTTAAGAAGCCCAATGGTTTTTGGAGATTTCGGCGTGCGCGCGCGAAGAAAAAACGAATGTGTCCCGCATGGTATTATTTGACAGGGATGATGGCCCTGGCAGGTGCGCAACCGTTGTCGCAGAAGTTCGAAAAAGTTGCTCGCAAAAGCCCGTTTGACAGAAATGTTTAAAAAGTGTTGGGTTTCCTACGAATCCGCAAGAGCGCGCGGGATGAGATTTTGACATTTTTTTTGTTGAAAAACCATTGGTTTTTTGATGTTTTTATGTTAAAATCGCTGCGAACACTAAGGTTTTGGAAGGATTTCGTCTTGCGCGCGCGAATGTCCACTTTACCTTATTTTTTGCAAGGGATTCTTGAAATTTGATTATATTAGAACAAGAAATGTCATTTTCTATTGTTTTTTGCAAGGGAAAGCGGATTACAACAAAACAACCGGATCCTGTACACACCCTCTTTTCTGAGGCTTCCTCACGAAAATGATGAAAATGTAGCTGCGGCCTAGGCGGCGCAGGGGGGGCGCGCACCAGGGGGCCCAACAATAATTATTCTTTAGAATAAATAATGTTCAACAACAACAACAACAACAACAACAACAACAACAACAACAACAACAACAACAACAACAACAACAACAACAACAACAACAACAACAACAACAACAACAACAACAACAACAACAACAATTACTAGCACGTGGGGACACTCCGTTCTCACCAGTGCCAGGGTTTTCATAGGAGGCGGGCAATACCCCCACTTTGTGGGGGGGCCGGTTCAAGCTCTACCAAATTTCCAAACGACTCTTCGCCACCACCCACACCCAGCTTCCCGCCCTATGACGTTCGGACACTTCACTTCGTGGCATGCGGACGACCGTGGCTACTATTCAGGGCCCCGCGGCCGACGACGACGGCGTGCGCGCGCGAAGAAAAAACGAATGTGTCCCGCATGGTATTATTTGACAGGGATGATGGCCCTGGCAGGTGCGCAACCGTTGTTGCAGAAGTTCGAAAAAGTTGCTCGCAAAAGCCCGTTTGACAGAAATGATTAGAAAGTGTTGGGTTTCCTACGAATCCGCAAGAGCGCGCGGGATGAAATTTTGACATTTTTTTTTGAAAAAAAAACCATTTTTTTTTTTTTTATGTTTTTATGTTAAAATCGCTACGAAAACTAAGGTTTTGGAAGGATTTCGTCTTGCGCGCGCGAATGACCACTTTACCTTATTTTTTGCAAGGGATTCTTGAAGCTTGGCTATGTTAGAACAAGAAATGTCCACTTTAGCTTTTTTTTTTTTTTGCAAGGGAAAGCCGATCGTAACAACACAACCGGATCCGGACCAACCCGTTTTGCCTGAGACTTCCTCACGAAAATGATGAAAATGAGGCTGCGGCCTAGGCGCGGCGGGGGGGTCGTGCACCAGGGGCCCCAACAATAATTATTCTTTAGAAGTAATAATGTTCAACAACAGCAACAACAGCAACAACAACAACAACAGCAGCAACAACAACAACAAAGAGCCGCGCCCAGACGGCGCATAGGCAGGAAATGTGCACATGCATACGTGGAAAATGTCACTGGGCCTCGGCCGGCAACCACTTGCAAGCTTTGCGCAAATGGCGCGCGAGGGTAAGCAGCAACATTCCGTCTGAAGAGGGTGGGGGCGGACAGGGGACAGGGGAGGAGATCAGGGGGGAACAAAGACACAGACGCAATGAATCGTCGATCCCCGGGAAAATATGGGAAGTGGGGGGGGAAGACAGAAACCCGGAAGATGTGGGAAACTATGGGGAATCCTGCTCATCGTGCGCATTTGTATTTGTGTGTCCCTGGGCCCCTTCAGGAGAAGCGACACCACCACCACCAAGGGGGCCACACCCCCAGGGGGGCCCTCCCCTGGCCCCCCCCCGCTGTCGGAGATGCCTCGAGCGCAGGGGGGGGGGGGGGGCACACCACCAGGGGGGCCCTGCGGCTCCTCCCGCTGGCGGTCCCTGGTGGTGGTGCCGCTCGTCCTTGTTCGTAAGGTTCGGCCTGAAGGGGTGCCCAGACCTCCAGCACTTTTCTGCACGAGCGAAATGAGCACGGAAAGAATGGGTACAATGCCCAACAGCAGTTCCTGTTCATTTTGAACAGGACTCGCTGTCCGCGCCGCCGCGGCCTGTGCTCATTTGAGACAGAAGGCCGCCTGCCCAACAGCGGCCGCTGTTGGTGTTGGACAACATGTGTTGTTGGGCATTGTACCCATTCTTTCCGTGCCCAGACCTCCAGCAATTTGGGGCGTCAAGGCGGAGGTTTTTCTCGTCGGCCCGGGAACCACCCAACAGCGATTCGGCATGGAAAGCCAACCTTGGGAAGTGTCGGGACTTCCTCGGATTCCGTAACGAAACAAAAAACAATGCAGTGGATGCCAGGGGGGAATAATTGGGGGGCTGTGGGGGTGGGGTGAAGGCAATGGCGCGGGTCATCAGTTGTGAGGCGTTTTGGTCCTAGTCAGGGACATTCTCAGTCACCTTCCAGCACCCGTTGATTGCCCTCCCGGTGAACACTCGCGCGGCAGGTCCGTGTGTCGCAGGACCATGTATCAGCATGTGTTCTGTGTTCTCAGCGTTTTCCTGCGGTTTCCTTGGCCCAGGACCCAACACACATCCAGGATGAAACGTTTTGGCCCGCGTCACCCAAACAACAACGCATCGTGTATGCCCTCAGTTCCATGAGCATCGACTATGTCACACTTTCGCCGCATAGCCAAGTCCTTGGGATTCATGAAGTTCCTCGAATGCGATCTGGTGGAGGGACACTGCAGGACCTGAGGGCATTGTAGGCGTGACGTCACGGTGTGCGGTGTATTTGGACATGAGCGTTGGCATTGCAGTTCCTCCCCGACTCTGAAGTACCATGTAGTGGGCCATGTAGGATCATTCCGTGTATCTTGTGAATAATTGATCAATGTCATGCTTCTTTCCTCAGTGCATTTCGTTGCCGAAGTACGGCGCACTGTGTCGTACCACCTTCTCGAGTGCAAGCAAACATCGATGTACTTGTTTTCGTCGTTTGTTGCGATCAGTCCGCCGACTGCCGAACGGTTTCTCCGTGCACCTCGAGGATGAGGAGTGATCGAGGAACAGGAGGGATCGAGGAGGGAGATCGAGAAGGTTTCCTCCCCACTTCCCCCTGATGATGATGCTGATGATGATGATGATGGTGGTGGTGATGATGATGATGATGATGCTGATGGTGGTGACGCTGATGATGATGCTCATGCAGATGATGATGTAGATGGTGATGATGATGATGTTGACGCTGATGCTGGTTATGATCATGATGTTTCTGATGATGATGCCGATGATGATGATGATGATGATGAAGATGATAAAGATGATGAAGATGATTATGATGATGATGCTGATGATGATGACGATGATGATGATGCTGATGATGATGATGGTGATGTTGATGCTGATGTTGATGATGTTGTAGATGGTGATGATGATGATGCTGGTGCTGGTGCTGGTGCTGATGATGCTGATGATGATGATGATGACGATGATGAGGAGGAGGAGGAGGGAGATGATGATGAGAAGGGAGATCGAGCAGGCCTCCTCACTTCCCCCCCTCGCTCGCCGCCGCCCACGCTGCAAGCTGTCGGCCACGGCGGTGGCCCCTGAGAGGGCCAGATGCCCGCCGTCTGACCGGGGGCCCCGCGCCCGAGGCGGAGGCAAGCGTGGCGGCGGGGGCGCCGGTCGCCGCGGACGCCGTGGCGCGGCTGCAGGATGGGGGGCAACAATAGGCTTAAGTCGGGCGTGTCCCCCTAAGTGCAGGAGGAATATTCAAGAACAGTCAAGAATCGTCCGGGGACGATGTTTTGATTCTTTTTCGATGGCTGCGCGCGGACAAGAACGACAGACACGGAAAAACGCAGCTGCAACAGACAAGCACGGGCCGAGAGAGGAGGAGCGGGGCGGCAAGCGCGCGGGGGGGGCATGGCAAGCGGGTCAGCACGGAGGAGGACCATGGACCGAGGACGAGTGTTTCGGGCCTTTTTTGTTGCTTTGGCAGCCCTCGGGCGCGTTCTCATTGCCGGAGCCGTTTCTGAATTTGCTCAGATTGGGAACGCTCCTTTGGACAGGTCATCCGGATAAGGTGGGCTTTGAGCCAAGACCCCTTCGCGTCTGAAAACATCACCGCAGTATATGCTGGGCGATACTCGGCAATTGGGAGCCTGTGCCGTGCTCCAAGAAACGATTCGGGATGAAATCCTGCTCTTGTGGAAAGGGACTGATCTTGGGAGGGTCCACGTTGAGAACAAACTGCGACGTCGGGTGTCTGCGTTTCTCCACTTCCTTTGCCATCCCTCCTCCTTGGGCCTTGGAGGAAGGAGAAGCGATATCACCACCACCAAGGGGGCAAATCTCCAGCGAGGGTGGTCCAAGATGCCTCACCGAAGCCGTGGGTAGGGGAGGTCTCGAGCAAGAGGGGGGGGGGGCCCTCACCGGCAGGAGTTCCCTCCTTGGCGCCTCGCGATGGTGGTGGTGGTGGTGGTGGTGGTGGTGGTGGTGGTGGTGCGGCTTGCCCTTCTTCCTATCCTTCTCATCCCTCCCTCTGCCTCCATCCTCACCCCTCCATGTCCTTGCTCTTATCCACCTCATCCCTCCCTCTTCCCTCAGGAATGGGGTTACATGTGCGCTCCGCCCCCGCTGTCCTCCTCCTTCCTGGCCCCCTTCTCCTCCTCCGGCTCCTCTGCGCTACCTTCGCCACCCGTTCTCGCCGCTGGGCCCCCTTCTGGATGGTGAAGTGCAGCGCTCCCCCCCCCTCTCCTGGTTGCCTCCACGCCGTTGAGCCCTCGCACGCTGCCGAGCCGATCCGCGCCGACGCCCCCTCCCCGCGCCCCTCGTGGCAGGCGCTGGGGAGCCTCTCCTCCCGTCCGCGGTGCTGCTCCGCCGACGAGCCGGCGGGCGGGGTGCGCCAGGCCCCCGAGGCGCCCGCGCGGGAGAGCCCGTCGCGGAGGCCTCCTGCCCGCGCCTTCCTCCGCTGCGCGCCTCGCCTCCGCCGCCGCCCGCTTCCTCCGCCGCCTGCTCTCGGGAGCGCTCGCGCTCCGCCCTCGCCATCGCCACCCATCCCTCCTTCTGTCCTCCGCCCTCCAGCCCCCTCTCCTCGTCCTCCTCCCGCTCCTCCTCCTCCTCCTCCTCCTCCTCCTCCTCCTCCTCCTGGCTCAAGGGGCTCAGTGGGCACAGCTTAGCACAGCTATTGAACAGCTAGCACAGCCAACAAACAATCAAACATGTCGTTACCGAGCGCATGGTCCGCCTGGAATGAAAGACGGCAGGCGGCAGTCACACGCGACATGAACAAGATCGACGTACGCCTCACATCGATACAAATGGCCGTCCAGCAGCTCACGAACAATATGGCAAGCATTTCGAAGACAGCGCGGAGCAAACACGAAAAGCACCATACGCCCCAGAAGGAGTTTGCTGACGTCCGCGCCTTCGCCTTCATCGCCAACATGCGCATCGATCGGATTGAAATGCTTTTGTTCCGGGCCTCGTTGCCAGATATCGCTGCGCTCGATAAGAAGCTCCACCAGCTGATCAACACGCTCCCAACAATGGCATCAGCTCCTTCTCCGTTCGAGTCGAAGCAGATCATTCCTGATGTGAATATGTATGGTGTAACAGACCAGCCCGATAAGAAGTACAGTAAGGCCGACCTTGGAGATGACGGTTTCAAAGGGGCGATCTTCAATGTAATCCCGATCTTCCCAGAGTTGAGCATGCCCCCTGATGCGGAGTCCAACAAGCAGGAAATGACAAACAGATGAAGGACTAGAGGATTGGAGGGACGAGCGATGAGGAGGACAAGAAGGAGGCCACAAAGCATCTGGACGATCACGACGCCTTCGGCGGCGGCGCCGAGGAGGAGAAAGAGGAGTGCGAGAAAGAAGCCCCGGCATGGCTTCAGCAGGCCCTTCAGAGTTGGGATGCCACGTACGGCCACGACGACGACAATGACGGAGCCCGGGGCCACGGCCCCCCCGCGCAGGCCGGTAAGCGGCCCGGCCCGGCCGCATCTTGCGGGCGGGGCGTCTCCGCGCGTCTTCTCTTCTTTTTCGTTGTATTCCGCCTCCTCCTCCCTATCCTCCTCCTCCTCCTCCTCCTCCTCCTCCGCCTCCTCCTCCTCCTCCTCCGCCTCCGCCTCCTCCTCCTCCTTCTCCTCCTCCTGCCGCCCGTTCCGTGATGTCCCTCTCGCCTCCCCCCAAGACGCATGTATGCGGCTGGAGTGAAGCTTGAAAGGCGAGGTTGTGACGTCACGGAAGGGGATGGCTTGCCAGGCGTCGGTTAGGCCGTGCCCTACCCGCAGCCATTTTGGCCAAAGCCGCCAGATGCAAGCCCGATTCCCCGCTCCCGAAGTTGCCGTGCTCGATCCTTGGGATCGATGGGCCGCGCCCGGGGGCGCACTGGCGCGGGACGGCCGATGGAGCCGCCCTGAGCCTCGGCGTGCGCGCGCGCGTGCGCAGAGCGTTTGGGCGGCGGTGCCGCCGCAGCCGCAGCAGTTCGGAGGAGGAAGCAGTACCCATGCAGCTGCCCTCGACCCGTTGCCCCCCTTGAGCGGCCTCCTCGGGGGCCCTCGTCGCCACCGCAGGATTCGCCCCGAGATGCCGTTCAGAACGCACCCTGGGAGCGGTCCGTGGCGCTGGGGCCACTGCTGCGGAGAGGGGCAGGGCGCAGGACATCCGCGCCGATGCCGAGGGCGTCATCGCCTCCCTCCTGGACTTGGTTGGAGGACACGCAGCTGCAGATCCCGCAAATCTCCATCGGGGACTGCGACGACAGCGAAGTGAAGGAGCACGACGGGTGCTACGACTCGGATTGGACCGTGCAGAAGCACGATGGCGGCGGCCAGGTTAGAGGAACGCGCATCCGCGACGTGGCTTTGGGCGGTGTTGGCATGGTGCACCTCGTGAATTCGAAGCTGGCTTACGAGGCACAGGAGAGCTCCAGCGTCCTGCAGGCGGCCCCATTCGGCTAGCCTGGCTGCAGCGACGAGCGTCTGGACCCCATCGACATGACGAGCTTCGAGGACCCGCAGTCCGTCCCCGAGGCGGCGTTGTCTTTCGGGGGCGCTCTCGCGGGCGGGGCCGGCAAGTTGTACGTCGGGGGCTCGTGGTGCCGGCGTTGCCCCCGTGGGCGGCCACGCTGCTGCTGACGCCGGCTGTGCAGGCGGTGGCGTGGAGACTTGGCGCGCCTGCTGGCCTGGCCGGGGCCGCCGAACTGATGAGGTGCACGGTCTCTTGCCCTCACCCCCCCTCCCCTCCCTGCCCCCTTCCTCCGCCGCGGGGCGCTTGTTCGCACGGTGAAAGGGTGCATCGGGGGTTCGCTGCTCGCGGTCGGAGCCGGCAGGACTCGCAGAGGATCCTGAGGGCGGCGAAGAGCGACGGCGACGCGCATGCGCCCACCTCGGCCACGTGAGCTCTAGGAGCGCGCGGAACGCGAGCTGCGACGGCATACTGGTGGGCCCTGTCAAAGTGATGCGCCTACGCGACCAGCAGGGCGGCTTTGTCGGCAACGCGGGGGTCCACGAGGCGGCGGGGGCTCGTGCGATCAACCCCTACTCCTTCAGCAGCCTGCGCGCACGCGCTGGGCGCCCGAGGGGAACGAGGCCATTCCCAAGTTGGCGAGCAGGGCCGCCGGCTAAGGCACGAGTGTTGCGACAGTTGTGAGGACTTGTTCCACCGGGCACATGCGCGTTTTGGCGGAGTTGAGTTCGGTGGCCTTTTTGGCAGATGGCCGACGAATGCAGGGCGACCGATCGTTTCGCTGATGCGTTGTCCAAGCCAGGGTTTACGTCGGATCCGTGGGAGGGTGCACAGCGCGAGTGCGACAAACTCATGGCGAGGAAAGACCGCATGGAAAAGCAGCGGATGAAGTCCAGGACCAAATCATACGAGTTTTTCATGTCATGGTAATTCCACATGTGGAGTGCACTAGCGTCGACTAGCATGTGGTACTTGACGAAATAGCGCCAGTCTTAGCGTTGATAAATATCAGTTCAATGTTGGTAAACCGCGGGAAGCAATTTACGGCCCCGCCCTTTCCAGTGAACCGATGTCGCAGCAAGCGCCTTGAATCCGTTGGCTACTCCTCCTACTACTACTACTACTACTACTACTACTGCTACTGCTACTGCTACTGCTACCGCTACCTCTACCTCTACCTCTACCTCTACCTCTACCTACTACTACTACCACTACTACTACTACTACTACTACTTCTCCTACTACTACTACTACTACTACTACTACGACTACGACTACGACTACTACGACTACGACTACGACTACGACTACGACTACTACTACTACTACTACTACTACTACTACTACTACTACTACTACTACTACTACTACTATTACTACTACTATTGCGACTACTACCCGTATTTTTCATTATTACCACGATTGCCCTTACTCGTTTTACTAATACTACTGATACTACTACTACTACTACTACTACTACTGCTACTGCTGCTGCTGCTATTACTACTACTACTACTACTACTACGACTACTTCTACTACTTCTACTACTTCTACTACTTCTACTACTACTACTTCTACTACTACTACTACTACTACTACTACTACTACTACTACTACTACTACTACTACTACTACTACTACTACTACTACTACTACTACTACTACTACTACTACTACTACTACTACTACTACTACTACTACTACTACTACTACTACTACTACTACTACTACTACTACTACTACTTACTACTACTACTACTACTACTACTACTACGTACTACTACTACTACTACTACTACTACTACTACTACTACTACTACTACTACTACTACTACTACTACTACTACTACTACTGACACTGCTACTACTACTACTACTACTACTACTACTACTACTACTACTACTACTACTACTACTACTACTACTACTACTACTACTACTACCTACTACTGCCATAGCGCCCCTCACGGGGGTAGAAACCAATTGGACCAAGTGTATTTGCTGGGGCGTCACGCTGTCACCCTGCTCATCCTTTCCTCATCATGCTCGTCCTCCTCCTCATCCTTCTCCTCGTCTCCTCCTCCTTTTCCTTGTCCTCCTCCTCCTCCTCCTCCACGTCCTCCTCCTCCGCCTCCCCCTCCCTACCTCGGGCGTGATGGACCATGGGACCTCATGGAGCCTCCTGGTAATCCCGGGGGCCTCCTGGGATAGCAACCTCTGGGGACTTCCTGCGGCCTCTTGAAACCTCCTGGGCTCTCCTAGGGTATCCTCAGCCCTCCAGGGGCGTCCGCAGCGTTCTGGAACTTTTGGGTCGTTCAGGATACGCCCGGAGCGTGATGGGACCTCCTGGGGCCTTGTGGGACCTCGCGGGGCATCCTGGGACCTCCTGGAGCGTCCTGGAGCCTCCTTAGGATTCCCACGGCCTCCGGGGACGTCCTGAAGCCTCCTGGAGCTTCCTGATGCCTCCTGAGACCTCCTGGGGCCTCTTGGCGGCTCTCTAAGAAGCCACGCGCGGGGCCTCAAAATTGGCGACAGTTTCAAGGATGGGAGCCTTCCCATTGAAAAAGAGGGCGCGGTGGACGTTGAAAAATGACGACAGTTACACACTTAAGGCCCAAAACCGTGCCGGGCGCCCCCCCCGCCATTCTCGGTCCTACATACTACGGTGCGATTTGCCCCCTCCCCGCTGTCCCGCCGGTCCCCGGGGGGCTAGTTTTCTGGTTCTCGCTGGTAAGAAACACTTCCCCCCTACCTCTCGGCGGTGACGAGGGCAGGCGGCGGGGGAGAGCGGGTTGGCAGGGTGGCTGGTTGGGCACGGAAAGCAAGCGGAGGGGATCGGCTGGTTGGCGGGATGACGGGGTGGGCGGCTGGGCTGGTTGGCTGACGGGTTCGCTAGGTGGCGGGGTGGCTGGGTGGGCTGGCTGGCTGGTTGGACGGGTTGGCAGGTTGAGCTGGCTAGGGCAATTGGTTTCGACTATTACTACTACTACTACTACTACTACGTACTACTACTACTACTACTACTACTACTACTACTACTACTACTACTACTACTACTACTACTACTACTACTACTACTACTACTACTACTTCTACTACTACGTCTACTAACTACTACTACTACTACCACTACTACTACTACTACTACTACTACTACTATACTACGAAAACTACTACTACTACTACCTACTAACCTACTACTACTACTACTACTACTACTACTACTACTACTACTACTACTACTACTACTACTACTACGACTACTACTACTACTACTACTATACTATACTACTACTACTAATACTACTACTTACTACTACTACTACTACGACTACTACTTACTACTACTACTACTACTATTTACTACTACTACCCTTACGACTACTACTAGACTAGTGTTACCACTACTACGACTATTATTAATCGCTTCGCTCATTCCGCCGGCCCATACAGTCTCATGTCTGCCGTTTGCCCGAGGGCCTGGTGTCAATGCGGCGCTTTGGGGGTTCCTGGGGCCGCTTGGGGGACTCCTGGGGCGCTCGGGGGGGCATTTGGGGGGCCTCCTGGGGCCGCTTGGGGGACTCTTGGGGGCCTCCTGAGGGCCTCGTGGGGGCCTCTTGGGGCCTCTTAGGGGCCTCTTGGGGCCTCGTAGGGGCTTCTTAGGGCCGAGGGCTCGAAATGTTGTTTCGTGTTCCCTCTCTGGGGCCCCTTTGGGGGCGTTCTTGGGGCCCTCTTGGACCGTCTTGGAGGCTTCTTGGGCCGTCTTCGAGCCCTCTTGGGCCATCTTGGGGCCCTCTTGGGGGCCTCTTGGGCCCTCTTGGGGCGATCTTGGGGGCCTCTTGGGCCGTCTTGGGGCGTCGGGAAGCCGAAAAGGTGGAAGCTCCAAAATCTTTCAAAAACCTAAGGAAAAACAATGAATTTTGCCTCCGGGGGCCCTCTTGGGAGTGCTCTTGGAGGCCTCTTGGGGCGTCTGGGGGCTATCTTGGGCGTCTTGGAGCGATCTTGTGGCATGTCGGACCCCTCGTGTACCATCTTGGGGGCCTCTTGGGGGCCTCTTGGCCTTTCTTGGGGCTCTCGGGGACGTCTCGGAGCCCTGTTGGTGCGCTCATGGAGCGCTCCTGGAGCGCTCTGGGGGAGTCTCCCGGGGGTCGGTCGGGGATCGCCCGGGGTACTTATCGTCCGGGGACCCCCAGAGGCCGCCCCGCGCGCGCGAACTAGAGAATTGTTACCACACCTCTGGCCCGTTGGGCCGGCGAATTAGTATTACTACTACTACTACGACTACTACTAATACTACTACTACTACTACTACTACTACTACTACTACTACTACTACTACTACTACTACTACTACTACTACTACTACTACTACTACTACTACTACTACTACTACTACTACTACTACTACTACTACTACTACTACTACTACTACTACTACTACTACTACTACTACTACTACTACTACTACTACTACTACTACTACTACTACTACTACTACTACTACTACTACTACTACTTACTACTTACGACGACTACTACTACTACTACTACTACTACTACTACTACTACTACTACTACTACTACTACTACTACTACTAACTACTACTACTACTACTACTACTACTACTACTACTACTACTACTACTACTACTACTACTACTACTACTACTACTACGACGACTACTTAATAATACTTTACTACTAATATACTACTACTACTACTATCATCTTACGAATACTACTACGAATACGACCACTACTATTACCTCTATTCTACTACTACTACTACTACTACTACTACTACTACTACCACTACTACTACTACCACTACTACTACTACTACTACTACTACTACTACTACCAATTCCACGACCACAGCTACTGTTACTACGACTACTACTACTACTACTACTACTACGACTACTACTACTACTACTACTACTACTACTACTACTACTACTACTACTACTACTACTACTACTACTACGACTACTACGACTACTACGACTACTACTACGATTACTACTACTACTACTACTACTACTACTACTACTACTACTACTACTAATACTACTACTATTCGCATCACTTTGCGCATTCGCGACGACTGCCACTACTATGTTTAGTATATACATATAACGGCGCACAGGGTCTGGGGGCCTGGGGCCGGGACCTCGACCACAAATGTGGGCCCCGGGGGCCCCGGAGGCTCGTCGGGGCTTGCCAGAGGCCTCCCCGGTCAGACAAGACGGCCCAAGAAGCGCCCAAGACGGCCCAAGAAATTTCCAAGAGGCCTCCAAGAGGGCTCCAAGATGCTGAAGATGGCCTCCAGACGTCCAAGGACGCCCCCAAGACGCCCCAAGAAGCCTCCAACTTGCGTCCCAAGAGGGCCCCTAGACGCAAAAATTTGCCCATTCCCTTCGTAAAACGTACATTTGTCACAAAGTCGCCTTTTGGGCTTTACGACGTTACAGGACGGCCCAAGAGGCGCCCTAAGACCGCCCTAAGACGGCCCAAGAAGCTTCCAAGAGGGCCCCAGGACAGCCCAAGAGGGCCCCAAGACGGCCCAAGAGGCGCCCAAGATGGCCCAAGAGGGCCCCAAGACGGGCCCAAGAGGGGGCCCAGAGGGGGACCACGAACCGCAAGCTCGAGCCTTCCGCCCCAAGAGGCCGCCAGGAGGCCCCAAGGAGGCCCCTCAAGAGGCCCCAGGAGACCCCCAAGAGGCCCAAAGGAGGCCCCGAGAAGCCCCAAATCGGCCCCCAAAATGCTTCGAACCTGCTTCCAGGAGGCCCCCGACAGGTTCAGAGGCTCCCGAGAAGCTACGTCAAACTCCCAGCGAGCGGCCGGACGAGGCCCCCCACAAAATCACAAGAGGGTTCCAGTACTTGTATCCTTCAGCGCTCTCTGGCCTTCTTCCCCCTGCCCCCTTCCCTGCGACTTTCGTTGACTCAAGCTCGCCTCCTAGCTAGAACCTGAGCGCGCGCGAAGCGCGCGCGTGGTTCTAGTTATTAATATTTCTACCACTACCCTTATTACTACTACTACCACTACTACGAGAACTAAGACCACGAGTACGATTACGACTACGACTACGACTGCGACGACGCCTACTAGTACTCCTTCTACTATTACTACTGCAACCACAGCTACTTCGAATACAACGAGTACTAGTATCTACTACTACTACTACTACTACTACTACTACTACTACTACTACTACTACTGCTACTACTGCTACAACTGCTACTACTACCCCCACTACTGTGACTATTCGTATACCTACTACATGGACGACTACTTTTACGATTACTAGTACTTCCACCACTACGACTACCACGACTACGTCTCCGACCATCACTGGCACTACTGCTATTTCTACTACCACTACTTCTACGACCTACTACCACTACTCCTACGCCCACCCGTACTACTCTTAGTACTACGACTACTTCTACTACTGCTACTACTATTACTACTACTTTTACGACTACTACTACTACTACTACTACTACTAGTATTCGAAATAGTAGTACCCGTAGTAGCAGTAGTAGTAGTAGTAGTAGTAGTAGTAGTGGTCAAAGTACTACCACTACTACTACTACCACCACCACCACTGCTACTACTAGCGCAACTGCTACAAGTATTACTACTACCTGTACCACTACTACACTACTACTACTTTTCCGACTACGTCTGCAACTACGTCCACTTTACGTCTTCGATTACTACGTCACCGACAATGGTTGTTAGGAGTATTGCTGCTAGTACTTCTGTTACTGCAACTACTACCACTAGTACTACGCACTT
>CAUYUJ010016282.1:1291371-1338871 GCA_963575745.1 Prorocentrum cordatum
GCCTCCAGACCCTGGATTCCTTACCCGATGGTTCCTTATCCAATGCCCCCACCGTATCGGACTATGTGCCCACAGCCGCTGTGGACCCCCTTGGGGGCACGCTGGGGGGAGAAAGAGGAGGAGCGAGGAGGGGGAGGAGCAGGAGCAGGAGCAGGAGCAGGAGGAGGAGGAGGAGGAGGAGGAGGAGGAGGAGGAAGCGGCCACTTGAGGCCCTCTTGGGGACTCCTGGTGGTTTCCTGGGAGCCTCTTGCGGGCCTCTGAGGGGCCTCTTGGGGGCTTCCTGGGGCCTCTTCGAGGGCCTCCTGGGGTCGCTTGCGAGCCTCTTGGGGGCCTTGGGGGATTTAAGGGTCGTATTGGCCTTCGGAGGCCGTCTTGGGGCCCTCTCTGGGCAGTCGTGACTCTCTATTTGGGCGCTTGAGGGCCGTATTGGAGGTTCATGTGTGCGTCTTTGGGCCGTCTTTGGGGCCACTCTTGGGCTGTTTTGCGGGCCTCTTGGAGCCCACTTGGGGCGATCTCGAGGGCTCACGAGGCCGTCTTTGAGCACCGGAAGCATGAATTGCGAGAACGCTCGGGAGCCTCGAGACGGGGGTCAGTGCAGACAGGGGTCAGCCAGGGCGCCGGATCCTGCAGGATCCTGCGAAGATCCCCTTCTGGCTGACCCGGGTTAGCGAGCCGCTCGTGGCCGCGAGGCGGCCGCGCCTATTGGCTGACCCGGGTTTACGAAGATCTGCGTTGCAGTTTTTTCTCCTGCATTGCAGTTTTTGGTTTCCCGCTGACCCGGGTCTGGATTGACCCAGGTCAGAAGATCCCCGAAACGCTAAAACCATTGAACAATGGTTCTGACCTCCTGGATGTCATTTTGGAAGTCTCGTTGGAGCCGTCCTGGGCCATCTTGACGCCATACAAGGTCGTCTCGGGTGCATTTTGGGCCGCCTTGGAGACATCGTGCGGCCATCGTGGGCTCTCTTGGGGCCATCTTGTCTTGGCCGTCGTGGTGGCCATCTTGGCTGTCTTGGAGGCCATCTTGGAGCCATCCTAGGCGCGCTTCAGGCCAGCACCCCTGAACCAATAAGAACGCTCAGTCATCTGGCACCACCCACCAAACCACCCCAACCCAACCCGAAGGCCTCAATTTGCCCTCCATTTCCAGTTGGGGGGTGTCGGGGAGCACTGAAAAAAAACATATGGAACCCGTACCCCCCCCCCAACCCGAAATTGGGGTCTTCGGGTTGGGTTGTGGTGGTCTGGTAGGTAGTCAATCTGGCACGCCGTGCAACCCTGTGGCGAGACACAGGGGGCCAGCGGATCGAAGACGCCTACGTCACCGCCGTCCCCTGCCTTTTGGAACCGCCTCTTTGGCCGAACGTTGTGGCCAGAGCTCGGCCACGCTGTCGGACTATGGGTTTGCCCCTGCCGTTGTGGGAACCTTGCGGGGAACACTTGGGGGAGAGAAGAAGAAGAGGAGGAGAGGAGGACGAAGGAAGAGGAGGACGAAGGAAGAGGAGGAGGAGGAGGAGGAGGAGGAGGAGGAGGAGGAGGAGGAGGAGTCCTCTTGGATGCTTTTGGGGCACGCTTGGGGGCTCCTTGGAGCTTCCTGAGGGCCTCTTGGAGGCCTCTAGGGGGCTTCCGTGGGCCTCTTGGGAAACTCGGGACACTCCTTGGGAGGCTTTTTGGCCGTCTGAGGGCGCTCCTGGCCCGCCTGACTCCGTTGTATGCCGTCTCGTGGGACTCTGGGCCAACTTGGGCCCTCCTGGGCTGCTTCAGGGCAGTCTTGGAGCAGGTCTCCTGGGCCCTCTATGGGGCCTTCTTGGGGCCGTCTTGCGGCCTCCTAGGCCGTCATTGCGCCATCTCCGATGCATCGTTGGCGCTCTTGGGGCAATCTTAGTGGATTTTGGGGCCGTCTTGAGCCGTCGGAAAATCGAAAATGAGCCAACGCCAAAATCTGTCAACCTCAATGTGGTATCAATGATGTTGGCGTCTTCGGGCCTTCCTGGAGGTCCTCTTGGTGACCTCTTGGGCCTTCTTGGAGGCCGTCTTGGGTGATCTTGCGGCCGTCTTGGGCCATCTTGGGGGCATCTCGGCCTGCCTTGCGGATGTCTTGGGGCCATCTGGGATTCTCGGGGCCATCTTAGCCGTCTCAGATATCATCGTGGCAGTCTTTCTCGGGGCCGCCTGGAGCGGGAAGGCCGACAAACTGGGAGGTTTGCGGATCTTCTTGGAGTGGGAAGCCGATGGGAGTTTTCTTCTCTCGGTGGCTGGCGGGCTGGGCCAAGACATTTCTGGGAGTTGTTTAAAGGACCAAGACCACTCATATGACTCATAAGTTGGAGTCCTAGAAACCTTTGGGTGCCCATTGGGGCCATGCCGACCGGGGCTCTTGAGGATACTCTGTGGGGCGAAGGCTCCGAAGGCCCATTCCCTTTCCTCCTCCTCCTGGGTCCACATTGGCGCCCTCTTGGGGACCTCCTCGGGCCTTGTTTGGGGCCGCCCAGGGACCCTGTTGGGCCGTCTTTGGGCCATCTGTGGTGCCGGTTGGGTGGCATTGAGGCGATATTTTGGGCCCCTTGGGCTGCCTTGGAGTGTTGAAAACAGCCAGCAACAGTCATCATGTTTGCCTCTTGGAGCCCTCTTGGGGCCAATTTTGGGGAGCCTCTAATAAGCCGTCGTGCGGCCATCGTGGGCCGACTTTGGACGCTCTTGGACTATCTCGGGGCCTTCTTGGACCGTCTTCAACCTCTCTTGGGGCTTTCTTGGACCGTCTTGAGGCCCCCTTTGGTCGTCTTGTGGGCATCCTGGATTCTTTCGGCCCCTTCAGCTGGGGGGGTCTGCGAGAGACCATTGGCAGAGTACAGTCAACTCGCATGGTAAGGATGGGCAATTTTCCCAAGGGTACGCTTGTGTCCTTGCCTCCGCGGTCCATCCTTGACCACTTTCGTTGGCCGCGCCCCGCCTGGGAAAGCTTCGAAATGGCCTTCTACGGCCCTTGCATCATCATCGCGCATCCTTGCTATACGGGTTCACTGTAGGGCCTCGCGGGAGGGATTTGAGGGAGATGTTGACCAGGCGTCGGCAAGTCTTGCCACACATTTTGGCAGAGAGGTTCTTTCCACGGCCCACGCCGCATGCGGGAGCGGCCAGATTACTTGATGGGTGCCACCCTCTGCCGCCAGCCCTCCTCCCTTTTGATTGCCCGTGTGGCCTGCTGCCTTACGCTGTGCGGTTGGCCATCTGATTGGTCGGCGGAATGGCAATTGCGTCGGTTGGTGGCATGTTTGCTTGCGTTGAAGAAGAAATAACGCCACTGAACAAAAAACTTTTGAGGTAGATTGGTTGTTCAGATTGTAGACTGGTGTGTTGGCGAGTTTGCCCGACAAAAAGGGAGACTCACCGAAACATCCGCTGACAAGAAGGACATCGGGTCCAGACGCTGTTCCTTTGTCAGGCCGTCGTCGTTCTGGTCCTGCTTCCCCAGAAGAGCAGATGCGGGAGGGGGAGCGGGGGGATGGGAAGGGGCAGCGGGGAAGAGAGGGGGGAGGGGTGGAGAGGAGCAGAGGGCGATGATGAGGTCAAGCGCCCCTTCCCTCTGACTGGCCTCCCCTACATCCTGCTGCTGCCGCTGATGATGCTACAGATGCCGATGCTGCTGATACTGCGAGTGCTCCTTATATTCCTGCGTGCATGCGTCCCTCTCTCCCCCCTTAACCAGTATACCCTGCACAGTCCAGCATCCTACCAGGCCGACTTGAGGAAGCCTTTTCTGGTGCCCGTCCCCCACCGCCCCTGGCAGGCATGAGAGCAGCGGCTGCGCTTGCACCGCGGGGCTGCGTGCCCTGGTCGCCCGTCGGCGGGGTGCGCTGGCAATTCAAATCTAGTTGTTTGTGCTCCATTTGGTCATTATGCCGTCCTCCCACACATATATCTTGGATTCAGTGGAAACTTAGGTTCGAAGTCCCTGCCCCGTCAGAGCAGACATGATTCAAATGACTTGCGCCGTTCCACCGGACCCCCGGAGGAGGTCAGACCTCAGCGGAAGTCGTCAGGCGTGGGTCGGAGTTTCAGTGCTTTTTTGCGGCGTCAGGCCGAGGGCCGTATAGTCGAGGCGACCGTTTGGTATTTTCTGTGTAGCTTGGCGTTTTAGGAAATTATGGCCTGGACACATGTGTGACCGAACATTTACGCCTGCCTTCAGGTACCTCGAGGACCGTATGCAGTATTCTGAGGCTCTTTTGATGCATCGTGGTGCCCCCTTGGCGTCCAGTCGGTGGTCTTAGGGCAGCTTGGGAGAATCGTTTGGCAATTAGTGTTTGAGTGTGTGTGTGTGCGCGTGTGTGTGTGTGTGTGTGTGTGTGTTTGTGCGTGTGCGTATGTGTCCCCCCGCGAGGCTACCGTCGTCCTTGTCTCTATCTTGCACGCCAGATAATTAGCCATTCGGTTGCCCCGAATGCCACACGCTGGAGCGGACCGCCTCTGCCGCGCCGCCGACGAAAAACAATTTGTGTGTGTGCGTGCGTGTGCGTACGTGTGCGTGCGCGTGTGTGCGTGTGCGAGCGCCGGCAGACTGAACGAGGCAGGCTGCTTCCCCGACTCAGCAGTTCGGTTGGCCCCTCCCGAGAAGGTCACTAACTCTGAGGCCCGCAAGCTCACCCCCGCATCAGAGAGATGGCCGTCAGGGCGCTCGCGGTTGCGACGAAACGGGCCCTCGATCAAACACGCCTCGTTCTTGCCATGGTCGAGACAAGCGCGGAGGTGGAAACGCCCGACAACATCCCAATTTGCTGATCGCCATCCTGGACGAAATTGGACAGTCCACAAAGCCGCGCGCCGCCATTCCTCTCTTTCTCTCTCTGCACATTGTGGAGGGCGTGTGGTGTTATTCACAAGCGCACAACTCACTATCACTAGTAATTCCTGTTGCCGGCAGCAGGAAGCCAAGTCCTGGGAGTTGGTTGACCACCGGCTACCAAGATTTGTGGTCCGCGAGTCTGACCCCAAAATTCAATGGTGCCTCGCGGGCTCCATCATGAAACCACGCAGTGCGCGGCAATCGCGATATCCCAAATTTCCCACACCTTTTACTCCGCTTTGGACCCGCCGGTGGATTTATATTTCTCTAGTCGCCGAGGCCCTGGCCTGACGCGCCGCCGACCATCATCGCCACCGCCATCAGCACCGCAGCAGTTATCAGCGCTTCCACCAGCACCGCCCGCAACGCCGCAACGCTATCAGCATCGACACTATCAGCATCGCCACAGCTTCCAGCATCACACAACCAGTCACGCGTACCGCTCGAGAGAAGCAGGCGCGACAAACATAGTTTCAAACATTAGCGTTGGCAGCGTTGGCGCTGTTCTAAATTATTGCACTCGGTCCGCCGCGGCAGTGCTCGCAGGTGACGTCGGGGGGGCGTCGCAGCAACATGGGTCTTGCGCCTGCAAGACTCCTCGAAGGCGATTGCAGGGGCAGCGCTGGCATTAGCGCGGGCGCCCTCGCCTCGCCCGCGCCGCCACCCTCCCCACCCCCCTTCCCATCCTGGCCCCGCCCCCTCTTCCTTCTACCGGGGGATCGCAGGGCGCGCGCTAGGACGCCCCAGGGCTTCAGAGGGCGCCCGACGGCTTCTCTTGGCAGCCGCGGGCCCGCCCGATGGCACCCGAGGGCCCCCGATGGCGCCCGAGGGCCCCCATGGATTTCACGTGCGTCCGAGGGCGTCCAGAGAGCCCCCCCCGATAGCTTTTAAATGCTTCCGATGGCTCCCGAAGGGCCCCCGGGGGCTTCGGAGAGCACCCGATGGCCCCCAAGGGACCCCGCCAGACCGCCCGCTCGTGCCCCTTCCAGGGCAGGCCGCTTGCGACCCGCGAGCCGGCCCCCGAAATGGCGCCCCCGCACGAGACGCTCCCCCCGCCCCCACGCATTACTAATTTCCGTAAGATTTCAATGTGGGGGGGGGGGGGCCGTCTGGAGCGGAGGCGCCATTTCGGAATGGCGCCCCCGCTCGAGACATCCCCCCCGCTATTCATGTTTAGGGGCCGACTCGCGGTTCGCGCGGGCGCGCTCGGGCGTCCTCGGGCCCGCGCGGGCGCCGTCGCGAAGGTTCGGGGGCTATCGGGTGTAGCCGGGCGCGCTCGGGAGCTTTCGGTGGCCATCGGGGGTCCTGCGGGTGTGCGCGTGGTGGGGTCTGTCCGTTTGGGCACGCGCTCGCGGGCCCTTGGGCGTCGGCTTCGGGCGGCCCTCGGGCGCGCCCGCGCGCGTTCGAAGGTCGGCCCGCGTGGGCCTCGGTATCCATCGGATGATTTTATGACAATCGCATCCGTTCGGGCACGCTCCGGTGCCACGGGGATAACCCGCGACGCCCGGGATTTCACGGTGGCGTTCGGGCGCGTTCGGGGACAGTCGGAAGTTGCATTGCAGGTTCGGGTGTTTCAGGGTGCTTTCGCGCGCGCGCAGCTTTACCTCCAAAGCTTTGAGGCGCGACGTTCGAGGTGTTCTGTATTGCTGCAGTTTTGATTCGGAGTGCCGTCCCACAGCCCGCTGGGCATGTGTATCCGTCTGCCTTGCGGGTGTTTGGGGTGGGGTGGGGGGTTGGCGCTTGGCGATTCTGACGCCGCGCCGCCAGTCTGGCGCCGCGTCAGTTCTGGCGCCGCCACGGCGGGCGCGCCGTCGGCGGGTCTGCTCCAGTCTGGACGGCGATGATGAGGTTGGTGAATGCGACGAGGAGGGCGGTGGGCAGGGCGAAGGGCAGGAATGGGTGGCGCTCCCCACCTCGCCCATGCGCGCGTCGGGCCGGCGCCCCTTCCCTCGCCATTCCTCGGGGCCCGTTGCCCGTGGCCTCGTGCGCCGTTGAATTTCGGGGCCTGGCTCATTGGCCGCAAGTCTTGGTAGGTGATGGTTCGCTAATTCCCAGACTCGGATCTCCTCTGTCCGACCCAAGAGTTGACAGTGATAGTGGATTGCGCGCTCATCAGTTTTATGGGGGGCGAAGACCAGCTGCGCCCCGCGGCGCTGTCTGCCTGCGCGGACACCCTGGGCCCAGGCACTTTTGCGCTGGGGCGCCCCCGCGACTCGACGGGGACCCCGCCGCAGCGCGACGCGCAACCCAGCGCGTGCAATCGCGCGCATAATGGCAGTATCCAATTGCCGCCCTTTGCCTCCTACAAAGGCGCGCTGCACTATGGCCCAATCGATGCCCTCGCGCAGAGACCTACCATCCCAGGCATCCCCTGGAGGCTGGCCGACCCTGTCCAGCCAGCCCCCGATGCCCCCCTGCAGGGGGCTGGCCCGACATCTCGATTGACGGCGGGGCCCGCGGCGTCCGTTATGCCCAGCATGGAGCCCAGTCAGGGGGCGCGCGGGAAAGCCATTGAGTTCCCATTCGCCCTCGTCGAGGGCACTGCCAACCTGGGGGAAGCGGCGCCTGTTTGCGACGTCGTCAAGTCCGCAGAAGACCACCTTCTGAAGTTCGGCCAGCGCGCCCCGATTGTCTGTGGGCACCGAGCGCAGGTGGCCCTAATCAAAGCCGGCTGGCCCATCGACCGCGGCACCTTCTTCGGCGCTCGCCAGGATAAGGGCAAGGGCGAGGGCAGGGTCGCAGGGCGGGGGCCCCCGCGCAGTCCAGGGCCCCCCTTTTTCCGCGAAGGCGCCCCGGGAAAGGCCAACTGGGGCGCGGCCTCCCCCCGCAGGCAGCGTCTTCAAACGCGCCCCACCTCGCGGAATTCAATGGCCTTCAGCTTGCCTTTAGCGGCATCGAGGCAAGGTGCTCTCGCATGGTTGGCCACGGCCTAATCGGCGCGCCCACCGTGGACGGCAGCCAAGGCGACGAGGCGGATCTGGTTATCCTATGCACCGCCCGCTCGAACTCCACGGCGCATCGGGGTCTCATCGGCGATCTCGATCGCATCAACGTTGCCCCTGCTATGGCGCAGGAGGGGGCAGCCGTCGCGATGAACGCGGGGACGGCCGCTGCCGCAA
Source organism: Prorocentrum cordatum (assembly GCA_963575745.1). NCBI lineage: Eukaryota > Dinophyceae > Prorocentrales > Prorocentraceae > Prorocentrum > Prorocentrum cordatum. The sequence continues at coordinate 1,299,334 of CAUYUJ010016282.1, forward strand.
CAGGCCCAGACGCACCTGCCCGCAGGATGGGCAGAAGACGCCGGGCTCTGGACCTGCTTTGAGGGCGACCCGGGCAGACGCAGCTTGCTGCGCGAGGCCGCCATCTTCTCCCCCGCCCAAGCACGGGATGCACCAGGAGGCGCGCGCACCACGGGCCCCTCACAGGAAGAGCAAGCCCGCCTTTCGGGCGAGCAGGAGCGTCCCAGCGACAATAATTTAGACGCAGCGGCTAGCCGAGCAGCGTGCTCTGCGCTTTCAGACTCGGCTTGACTCCCAGCCCCCTCCCGGGCACAGTTGGAATAGGCCGAGCGAAGAGTTGCCGGAGACGGCCGCGGCGGTCCTGGACGAAGCCGCCGTCGCGCCCAGGACTCGCCAACAGATCTCTACGAGCAGCGACGGAAGCTGGCCAGTTACGGCAGCTGCCTGTTCAGCGACGAACTGGGCATTGACGCCTCCAACCTTGTCCACGCAACGGCATGGGCAAGTCTACCGCGCGCGGCAGGACTTCACCCGAGCAGTGCCCCCGAGCGAGCCATCGGAGAAGACCGCCCCCCCCCCGCGGGGGGGAGATCCAGCCTTCGATGGAACTTGCAACGTCGGTGACATCCTCGAGGCCTCTCTGGACATCTGCTTTCCCTGCGATCACGCGCGCATTCCGCGCGACAGCATCCGCCGAGCCCGCAACCTCGCGGGCGCAGACTTCCGCAAAACCCGCGGACGCCTAGAGGTCTTCATCATGGCGTGCTCTCAGCTGGCCTCCGCGGCGCACGGCCATCCATGCGCGCAGGGGGGCGGAGCTGGCGTGCTCGAGGGATGCCTCCCATAAACACTTTCCCCTGAAGCCCGCCCTGGAGGCCCCGGCCCACCTCGCTCCCCCTGCGGACCTCACTTGCCTTCAAGCCCATAGCTGCGCCGTCTCCGCCCTCTCGCAGGCCCTCGGGCCCAGCGTTGGTCCCCTCCCTGGGGGCCACCAGGCCGCCGGCCCGCTGCGCCTGGGAGGGGGGCTGCCACGGGCCGGGCAGGGCGCCTTCGTCGCCCCCGCCCCAATGAGCGCGCCGCCAGGGCCGTTCTCTCCCTTCCCAGCATCAGCCTGTCATGTCAGACTATCGCTTCGAGCTGGGCATGAGCAGCCCCCACATCTTCTGCGACCAGCGCGGGGGGGGCCCCTTTCACCCCCATCGAAGGACAATGGAGGGGCGTGGGTGGACTTGCTGTCGGCCGCCTTGCATGCTATTGCCGTGGAGTTGATTGTCGCCGGCGCTGCTCCAGGCGCTGGCGCGCCAACCTTTCAGTCAAGGGATTGCCCGCGCAGGCCGACGGCAAGGTGGCAGCGCGCCTGGCCACCCTCGGTCTGCAGCGCACTGGCCCGCGCTGCCCCCCCGGCCCCCTGACGGGAGATCCGGGCGCCTTCCTTGTCCAAGAGACCACCTCGCTGGCAGATCTCCCGTCGGCCCCGATGGCCCCGCATGGCCCCGCTGACGCACGCGCAGCCGTTCCCGCATTCCGTGCCATAGACGACAGGTTCGGCAGGAATCTCAGTTGTTGTTTTAGGAACTGCCAATTCGATCGCTGCCCAGGGGGCGCTTCCATGAAGCGGTGGCCGCGCGGGGGCGCCCCTCGGGGCACGCTGACATCTCTTGCCCCAGGAAGAAAGAGCAGCTGCAGCTGCTCGGCGGCGCTCCCACCCCTGGTCAGCGCGCGCCCAAGCTTTCGCCAACGCTCAGTGGAACGCCACCTTGTTCTGCGAGGATCGCCTTATGCATCTGCGGGGCGCCCGCCCCAGCCAGGCCCGGGCCATCCTCGACAGGGCCGGGCGCGACGCGTCCCCTCGAGAGATGCGCGACTGAGGCGAGGGGCCGCCTCTTCCGGGGACCAGAACCTCGCAAGTACCACGGCGACCCTGCCGAAGGTTGACCCCCCCAGCGAGAAGCAAGGGCCGGGGGCCCCCGACCACCGCGCCTCCCCTCGGCAGCGCCCCCGCCCTCGGTCAGCCACGCGGCGGCCCCGCGCCCGAGAAGCAGACGGACCAGGCAACGTCGGCCCACCCAGGAGCAGGTCCACCACCACATAATCATTATCCTCCTGCCCCCTCGACGACCGCAGGGTCGCCTCGCGCCGGCCCCCGACCGCCTGCAGCCGCGGCGTCTCGCAGTTATACAGCGGCCGCCCCTCGGGCCCCCGCAGCCCCCCCCCCCCGGGGGCGCGTCGCCAGCAGGGAAGGTCGGCTTCAGTGCCAATGGCGAGCGGCAGCGCGCGGGCTGAACAAACAACCGACCCCGCGACGCCCCGCCCCAGCCACGTGGGTGGCCCAGCTAGCTTCATCCCTCCAGCATGCCCCCGCCTGAACGCGGCGGCCACTGCCACCCTGCAGGCGGCGAGGCACATCCATCCTGACCGAACGCCTGGGAGCGACAACAATGCGATCGCGCACATCATGGCGGCGTTTGCCCGAGCAGTCTCTCCAGCGGTCGACGAGCGGCGGGGGATATGGACGGCGAGTCACGCTGACTCTTCGCCACGCCAGCCCAAGAGAGGCATGGGGCCCCTCGGGCCCCAGGGCGAGGCCCGAAGCGCGCTCCCAGGAATTCCTCGCCTCCATCTACGGCGACTCTATCCCGCCGTCTGGGGCCCCCACTGGAGCACAATGGAACAGTAAGCGCGCCGCCCTGGCCCCCCGGTCAAACGCCCCCGCCAGTTCGCGCAGGGTGCCCGACGTGGGATGCGCATCGCAGCAAGCGCGACCCCAGAGCGCCTGGGAAAGGACGACCCGGCCTGACATAGCCAGGAAGTCTTGCTCGGCCACTGGGGGTCAACGGGGAAAGCGCTGCTGCAGCACCCGCGCGTGCGGGACTTCCGCGCAACTGCCGCAGAGAAGAGGCCCACTTTCACGGAAGCCCCCCCAGCGCCCCCCCGCGAGGAGCAGTTGCCAGCCCTCCAAGGAAGGGTCGACAGCCCAGCGCCTTTTGCTAGCGGCAGCTCCCCAAGAGCGGAGCAATCCAGACTGTCGCCCCCCCCCCCCCGCGCCGTTGAGGCCAGACGCGGAGCGGCGTGCCTCCAGCTGATCAACCCCCTACCCCCCCGGGGCGCGGAATCGCGCCAGTCCGCGCCGGCGGCAAGGATGGGCGCGCTGCGTCGTCCGAAGCCCCCCCTGAGGCTCGGCGGTGCGGGGCGGGGAGAAGCTCCAGCCCCCGCTTTGCCGCTCGCGAGCCCTCCCGCAAATGCTCCTACGACTGGAGCGGGGGGGGGGCCCCCGGACAGTCCGACTAGCGGGCGCTCTGGGAGATGTCGCAGCCCCGGCAGTTCTTCTCAGCCAGCGGTCAGCGCCCCCCCTCCTCCAGCCCCCGCTAGCGCTTAGTCCCCACTGGTAGATCAGCCCTACTCCGACGCCTCACAGACCGCAGAAGAGGGGCCCGTGCGCAAAACCCCCACGACCAGCGAACAGCGCAGCCCAGGCGCACCCCACGGGTGGTGCGGACGAGGCTCAGCGGAGAGCAGCCCGCAAAGGGGGCGGGGGCCGGCACCGCGCCACCCGCCCCCTTTCACGATGCCCGCGCCTCAGTCGGACAACAATGACAGGCACTACTGCAAGCCAGGGCACCAGGTGACCTGGCACCCGAGATGGAACCACCGAGCCAACGCAAGGGAGGACTGGAGTGCGGCGATCAACCGCCTCAAGAAAGAATGCGGCCCCGTGCTGGCCACCGGGTGGGATGCCATCTGCGTCTGCGACCAGGAGTCTGGGCCCCACTCCGCCACAGACCCCCGGCGTCACAACTCTGACTTCTGCCGAGGTTTCGCACGTGACCTCAGCGAGGTCAATCGCGACGTGTGCAGGCCCCGCTGAAAAGAAGGCGTGCAGGTCGATTGGCGCGCTGAGTGGCGTCGCGAACATGGCAATCGGAGGCGAAGCTCGCTCTGAACTCTCGAAAGGCAAATGGAAGGGTGCCCCGCCGCACGGGATCGGAAAGCGGCCGGCGGACTCTTTGGCCCAGCAACGGCCCTTCCCGCCCGCGCGGGTCAGCTTCCAGCAGCCACCGCTGGTGGCGTTCAGCCAGCCGCCTTTTCACTTCGTCTTGTAATTCCTGAGCTTGACATCCCGCCCATGCAGTGGCCTCCCTGGCCGCTGCCCCCCTTCATGCCTTCGTTTCCTCCCCGCGTCGTGAACCTATCCTGCGCCCCCCCGCAGGCCTCCAGCCCTCGCTTGGGGCCTGCCCGCCGCCCTCGCCCCCCTGCCCGCGCGGCCGCTTTACATCGCGCACCTGTTCGGCGCCCCCCCCCCGCAAGCCTCCCGCTCTCGCTCGAGGCTTGCCACCTCGCGCCCATGCGCGGGGCCCGTCAGGGCTGTTGACGGCACTTGGCTGGTTCCCACCGTTGCCGCCCATTTTCTGGGTGGGCCCCGTCGAGGCAGGCTGGTCTTGCCGCCCGCTCGCGACCTCCCGGCCGCCCTTCCCGCCCGCATCGGGGCGCCCTGCTCCGCCGCTGCCCCCTACCTCTTGGGGCGCTGGCCTTCTGCGGGTTTTGTCCAGACCCTGACTGTGGCGCCCCTCTGGCCCTTGCCGTGCTCCGCCGGCCGGGCGACGCTCGCTGCGTCGCCTGTGCCCCCCCACATCTGCTTGGTTTTCAGGTGACTTCCCCAGCGCCGGCTGCCGGTGTCTGGCCCGCGTTGCCCTTCCCCCGAGCACCCAACGCGTCATAAGATAGGAGCATGCGTGTAGAAGTAAGCGCAGCGTCAACATAATTGGGGTGATTACCCCAAATATTGGGAGCTATTCCCCAATAAAAGACGAAACGATACCAAAAAACGTAAAAGGCAACCCAATATGAGAGCGCCGCTCCAATATTGAAGAATTGACGCCTTTGGTACCAAGTCGGGCTTGTAGGCTTGCCCCACATCTTAGGAACGACAACGCGCAACCAATGAGACACCAACAACTCATATGAATCACATGGTCACAATATGTAGTGCGACGTTATGTATGATAGAAATTTTGTGCTGACACTTCCGCGCTGTATCCATCACGTGGTATGCCGATGACGATGGTGGTTTCGACAACGATTGTGATGATGGTGGTGATGAAGATGATGATGGCGAGGATTACGATGATGAGGTTGTGGTTGATGATGATGATGATGATGGTGATGATGATGGTGATGATGATAATGATGATGATGATGATGATGATAATGATGATGATGATGATGATGATGGTACTGATGGTACTGATGGTGACCATGTCCGCACCCCTTGTTCCCGTATAGCCATTTGGGCTCGCGGTCGAGTTTTGAAAATCGGCACATGGCAAAAAAACTCGGAGACAGTCCGTCGACCTTCAAGAAGATGAGTATCTCGATATTTTGAGCCTCTTGCCCGTCACTGCCATTAAGAAGGACGCTTTCATTCCATATACGTCATTCAATTTCAAAGGAGCTGTCAAATGGGAAGCAGCCAACTCGTTCCGTCCTGCTCTCACACTGCTGCTACAGAAAAGTGGAGGCGTCAACGTGAACCAAGCATCGTTCTGCAAGGCCGCCAAGAAATTCAATCGTGATAAGGGTCTCGGCATCGACGATGCTCATCTCGAGAAGGGCATCCTGCTCTTCAGGGCGATTGTTTCTCAGATGTGCAACATGGTCAGCAAAGAAAGGCAAGTGCCTCGCCAGTGGCGGAAAGAGTTCGCTCTACTGTTGGGCTTGGTGAAGAAGCCCGAGTGCGAGACCGCAGCCATCGCCGATGATGCCGATCAAGACCTCGTTGTGTTGGGGACTCCACCTCGTGTTCCTGCGCCGTACGTCGAGATCCCTAGCGAGAGCGAGGATATTGATAATGATCAACTTCGTGCGACCGCCAACCCTGAGCTGAAGGCGATCTTGGATGCCGCGTTCGATGCCGGAGGGACCCCGACGACCGAGAAGAAGAAGAGGATCGGCACCAAGTCGCACGACCCAGCTTGGGCACTTGAAGTGGGAGGCGCCCCGCTGGCCGAGGTGAAGTCGCTGGTAGAGCCACCCTCACAAGCAGTAGCCCCCTCAGCATTCGCTGCGCTGAACAAGGATATGAAGACCTCCAAGCTCACCAAGGCGATGAAGTGCACGAAGAACTCCAAGCCCATGAAGGCGATGAAGGTCATGAAGGCCTCCAAGCGCAAGGATCCCAAGAAGACGATGCCCAAGCCCGCCAAGTGGGACAAGGTGCCGTTCGCTGTCTGGCGCAAGCGCCTGCACAGCACCGCCTACCACACAGAAAAGAATCGTTGCCTCAAGATGGGGATGAGCAAGGAGGAGGCCTGCAATCGTGCAGGCATCAATGGCAGGGCCAAGATCCAGGAATGCAACAAGATGCTCGAGGAGGGATCTCTCCCTGATGAGGTTGACGGCCAGGCTTAGTCTCAAGCCTGCTTGGCTGCCCTGGCTGGCGGTTGGTGCGGTACGTTCAGCGTGCGAGCGGCCGCGCGCCCAGGAAGGCAAGCAAAAACTCATCGTCACCACCCGCGTTCACAATCACCATCTTCATCGACATGCGCATCATCATCATCATCATCATCATCATCATCATCACCATCATCAATCACCACTACCATCATCATCACAACCATCATCATCATCAGCATCAACATCAGCATCAGCATCATCATCATCATCATCATCATCATCATCACGTCATGCTCTCGACCCCATCCACAGAAGGTCTCGACACCGTCCTCTGGAGGCCTCGCCCCCGTCCCCAGGAGCTTTCGACCCCGTCCCCGTCCACTGGAGCTCTCGACCTTATCCTCTCCAGCCGTCTGTCAACTCGGAGCTCTCGACCCCGTCCCCAGGAAGGCAGCGATTAGAAATGCACGTAGACACAGAGCTAGAGATATATTAGAGCCTGGCCGAGTAGTTGTAGGGCACATGTAAAGCACGAGTAGAGAAGGAGTGGAGCAGAGTGGGGTAGAAAAGAGTAGGGTGGAGTGGAGTACAGCACAATATGATCCTCCAGAGTGGGGGGAATGAATACTCTGATATTGCGCGCACATGAAGAACCGTTTGTAGAAAGACAGAGCGAGAGAGAGAGAGAGAGAGAGCGATATGAGTAGACTGGGCGAACGTCAGCATGCGAACGAACATGACCCTGACAAAACCTTGTCAAGCAACAGATCTGGGAATTCGACGATCTGGGGTCCGTTGGTTACACGCCGAGTGGTGCCGCGTGGTGCTCTCTCGTATGGTGTTAACCCCTCATACTCCACTTCCACGCCCTCCGTCCTCTCATCCTTCTCATCCTGCTCCTCGATGGTGGCAGTGGGCCCTCCTCGAGCGCGGTGCCGCGTGGTGCTCGTGGTTCTAGGTTTGGACCCCATGCTTGATTAGTGCTTCGCTTTCCGTAAGACATTGGCCCAAGCTGGCGCTAGTGCTTCGCACGACGTGCGTTGGCGTTGGCTAAATATAGATATAGATGTCCGAATTTCGCCCATTCTCAGGGGTTGCATTCAGCCTGGATGGCCCCGTCACGTCGGCCGCGCCGACGCCAGGTGCACCGCAGGAGCTCTCCCCCATCCTTGCCGTTTTCCTCCCTTTGTTCTTCCTCCTCCGCTTCCTCCTCCTCCTCCTCATCCCCCTCATCCTCCTCATCCTCCTCATCCTCCTCCTCATCCTCCTCCTACTCCTCCTCCTGCTCAGTGTTTTGTATATTCCTCCACTTCTGTTCTCATCTTCATCCGTTTGACCCTGCCGATTATATCACCCCCATTCCCCTCCTCCAGCCTCGGCCTTATTTAGGACGAGCTAGACGGAGCGAACTCCGACGACTGCAACTCTCAATCGTTCACATTCTCCTTACCCTCGGGTTGACCGTCAGCGTTTTGGCCAACTCGTTTTGGCCGTCAGCGTTTTGGCCGTTTTGACCGTCTCTGCTTCGTCCTACTCGAACACGGTCCTCCTCCGTGCGAGTTTCTGGCGACGGTTCCATCGCGGGCAGCGCTATAAAACAAAAAAGAATAGCATTGCTCAGTACTATGTGTTTGTTTTATGGCGCTGCCCGCGCCCCAGACACCCCAAGGGGCGTTTCGGGGGAGCTGGCTCAGAGGAGGCACTTTCCTTTCAGGCCTCGTCTGTTTCAACTCCTCCTCCTCCTCCTCCTCCTCCTCCTCCTCCTCCTCCTCGTCCCTCCTCATCAGCTCTTCCCCCTGGTTCTCCATTCCATTACTTCCGATCTCGCAAGGAGCGCTGCGTCCAGGGGAGCCCGATCCAGATTGACGACGACAGCCAGCCAGCAGCCGACGACGGCGACAACCACTTCGAGGGCAGCACGCTGCAACAGTACGTCAGCGACTCGATGCTCTCGCTCCAGGACATCGGCACGGTCATCTCTACATGGGCGGTCGAGCCTGGGAAGTACACCAACTCGCTGATCGACGCGATTGACGACCTGAAGACCACCGTCGCCGCAGCTCAGAGTTTTTTCGAGAGTTCTCCGCAGCCGAACCTCACCATGGCCAACCGCATGAAGGAGGTGTTGGCCAACGTGGCGGCCGAGTACGCAGACCTCAAGACCGTGGTCGATAACTACAACGAGACGAAGGGTAAACTTGGTGTCAAGCGCACCGCGAGCGACCCGATCTCACCGCCGAAGCAGAAGACCAGCAAGACGGATGATGATGGTGATGGTGAAGACGCGCCCGACTCACAAGTGCCGCAGGATTCACAGATGCCGTAAGGGTTCTAAGAGAACGAGGTAGTGGATGGTGGGCCCTACATGATATATCGGATGTTGATGGTGTAGCATACTTCAAAGTTGTGGTGGTGCGCGGACTCGGACACTCCATATCTACTATGTGGCACTTGATCGCACAGAGGGTATTGGTTCACTTACTGACATGGTGCTTTGCGCACGTGTGCCAAACGCTGGCCCGACGCTTGCGTAGTGCTCACGTACTGTGCCGACTCATACTGGGCAAATCGTCCTTGCTCCATCCTCCCCCCTTGTCATTCATCATAGCGCTCTCGACCCCATCCCCAGGAGCTCGCGAAACCGTCCCAAGAGGTCTCGAACCCGTCCACAGGATGCCTCGACCCCCCCCCCCCACATGATCTCGACAAGGGGGGCTGGGCACGACATCAACCTCGCCTTCCAGGCGAGGGCCCTCCAACGGGGTTCAAAACCGACGGGCTGGCATAACCCAGAATTGCCGGATGAGCCCACCACGGGGACTCCTCCTCCTCCTCCTTTTCCTCCTTCCACCCCCCGAGGGAGTGGCTCAAGTTGCCACTTCCGAGGGTTAAAACTGAGGCCTCAGTTTTAACCCTCAAGCGGGCCAGGTCACCGAAGGCCATGGCGCCGTTTGTGGACGTACGCTGTCCTTTCATCTGATCGCTCCTGATCGCTCCTCCTCCTCCTCCTCCTCCTCCTCCTCCTCCTCCTCCTCCTCCTCCTCCTCCTCCTCCTCCTCCTCCTCCTCCTCCTCCTCCTCCTGCTCCTCCATCCTCGACCTTGCAGCGATCCGCGACGGTCGAGGGCATTAATGTTCCGAACTTCGTTTGCCCCTGTCCGACCTGCGGGGGCCACCGCCGATGGCCCCGAAGAGTGACCCAGGGACAGCGTGTCCAGCGTGGTCTTCCGTACCCTTCCCCCTTACCGACAGAAATCCGACAGAATTCCGGCAAAAACGGCAGAATTCCGGCAAATTCTGTCAGCTTGTGCGCGTGGAAATTTGACAGGAAAAAACAGAAAAAAAACAGAATTCCGGCGATTCTGTTTTTGGGGGGTCGGCAGAATTCTGTCGGGCTGTTTTTGTTGATTTTTCACAGGGAAAATGGGTCGACAGAATTCCGGCAGGGGGGCCCCGACAGACTCGACAGAATTTTGTTTTTTTTCTGTTTTTTTCTGTTTTTTCTGTCGGTCCCAGGGGTTATGGGTCCTTAGCTGCTCTTTTTGGCTCAAGTTCGCGAGCCTGCAGCGGCCTCTTCTACATCGAAACCCTTGGATCTGCATTCGGGATGGCCCCGAAGAAAAAAACGAAAGAGCCTGCAACATTGGAGATGCCGATCGTCGAGAAAGCCGACTTGGAGGCCGCTCGGCAGATGCTCGTCGACGCTCGCGAGCTCAAGAGGCAGAGGTCGAACATGTCGTACTGGTTGCAGAGTCAAGGCGTATATGATGCTTACAGTTCAATGGGGAAGACCCAGAAGCAGGAGTATCTCGAGAAGTTCCTGGCGCACAAGATCAAGGAGGGCACGGTCAAGACGACAATAGAAACCACTAAAAAATATCTGGCGTGATGTCGGCGAACAGCCTCTTCCAGTGGATGACCAAGAAACAGATGATTGACCTGTGGGGCCCTGAGAAGACGGAGGGCAAACTGAAGTCAGGAGTTGCCACGCTACCGCAAACATCCCCACACTGACTTCCCACGCGCCCATTCGACTTCAATAAAACCATATGCCTACGTGGCGACTCTTGCTACTATCATTTTCATTCGAGTTCAAGGGAGGACAATTGAGCGTATACGCTCAATTGCCCTCCCTTGAACTCGACTTTGAATGGGTGAGTTGGGAAGCAGTGCGTGGGTGTGAGTCGCACTCGTGGCGAGGGCGCTTAGAAGAGCGTCCTGACCCCGACACGGGCTTGACAGGAGAGTGGATCACAGAGTACAAGGTCTGGAGTGAGACTGGAGGCCGATCGGAACTCACCGAGGACTCGCAGATCGCCAAGGGGGTGGAGGAGCTGCAGAGCGTCGAGGATGCGGCCGAGGCGTTCAAGAACATCAGCGATGCTGCGGGCATCATGGCTGGCAACACCACGGCCATCCCCGCAGCAGAGGAGGGCGCCACCATCAAGGCGGAGTCTGCCGCGAGCACGGCTCCCGAGATGGACAAGCACAAGAAGACGATCGACGCCATCAAGAACGATGCTCGCAAGCCCCTGCGCAACCTAGGGGAGATCATCACATCTCTGAAGAGCATGTTTGAGGATTCACAGGGTGGAAAATACACAGCTGCGCTCCACGACGACATCACGGCATGCATTCCGCGGGTCGCAAAGGTCTACACCTCTCTGGAGAAGCTGGTCACCAAGAAGATCACCGACGAGCCTACCATAGTGTCTGTGGCCAAAGCAGTCGACGAGGCGCACGACGAATACAACGAGCTCAAGGTTCACTACGACAGGATGTTGCCGCAGGCGAAGCGCATCAAGAAGGAGAAAGCCTAGAATGACACAATCCCGCACGACCTGTGCAGTATACGAGGCTCGCTGCAATCAGCGAGCGCGCCGCCTGCTTCCCCCGAGTTCCGAAGCAGCCAGCCTTCTCGCTGGCATGGCCGTGGCCCGTCGACGTCGCAACAGGCGTGGCTTTGGCCGCGTATGGCTCGAGAGTCTGACCAAAAAAACATCATCATCAGCACCGTCATCATCATCATCATCATCATCAGCATCACCATCACCATCATCATCATCATTTTCATCATCAACGTCATCATCATCAGCTGCATCATAATCGGCATCGTAACCAGCATCATCAGCATCATCAACATCATCAACATCATCATCACAATCATCATCATCATCATCATCATCATCATCGCCATCATCGTCACCATCATCATCACCAATATCGTCGTGCAACGATCCGTCCACTGTAGGATAGAACAGCCTGGCATGTTAGGAGAAGCGACTGACATCACACATTAAACACGAATGCCTTACACCAGACATTGGGCAGCGCACATGCTTGCATGCAGGGCTCTCGCTGGAGACTTCCTCGCATGCTAGGAATCCGACTTATATAGGATCCTTGCCAACTAGACCTGGACAATGCTTATTATACCACCTCGTGGTTTTGAATACGTTCACGTGGCTCGCATCGTATATGCTCACTATGACACGCATGCCGCTCCTCACCATCCGTATTACATTCCGACTGTCCGACTCCCTACTCCGTCTGCTCAGACACCGTCCCTCCGACCTCCGACCTGGCCCTCCTCCGTAGCCATTTGGGCTCAAACGCTTTGAGCCATAGAGAAATAACGAACGAATTTCCATGACCGTGTTTGGACCCAAGCCTTCCGCATTGTTTGTGCTTGTGGCGTGTACCATCTGCTCTGGCGCTCGAGGTTTATGGGTGATGGACAATAGTCGCAGGGGTGGTGTTCGAAGGAGGCTCGCCGAAAGCGGCGATGGCATTCCAGAGCCAGCCGATCAGAGATCACGACGAGGTGGCGTCAGGCAGAGATTGGATGCATCAACGTCTTCCGCTGCTGCTCAAGCTTGCCTCGAGGGTCAAAGGGCAGCGACCGCCGAATCCTCCCAGCCATCCATGATGGCAACACCATTGAAATCCTCCTTGCGACGAGATTGGGCCCGCGGGCTGCTACCCGCAGGCAAAGTCTTGGAGTATGCTTGGGGCGCCAGTCAACAAGGTGCTCAAGGGATGGGTCGCATGAGCAGATTGCCAGACGACCCTAGGCATGCACACCGAAACCTGATCAGAGCTCTTGGCTGGCCTGATAACGCCCCAGAAGCTGAGTTCACCAACCTAACCCCCAATGGAACGACTCTGACACCTCATCCTGTCATTGATCTTTGTGCCATGTGGGAAAGCATATATAAGCAGGGTGACGCAGCGTTTTCGATGAAGTTGCGTGGCCTGCCTGGTGATACGACATATTTCTGGACAAACATGAAAGAGCATGTGATATATAAATCTGTTTCCTCCGATATTGATGATACATTGTGTGTTCCCCTCGCAATTCACGGAGATGGCGCTGCCACGCACAAGACGGACGGGCTTTTTACAATCAGTTGGTCAAGTCTCCTCGCCAAGGGGACTACTAGAGACACGAATTTCATTTACGCTGTTGTTCAAAAGTCGAAGATGAACGACGATACCCTCGAAGTACTTTTCGCTGACCTCGCGAAGAAAATGAATGCCCTCATGAGTGGTATGACTGTCAATGGCCGCCCCTTATCTACGAATGGATATAAAGGCGTTGTTACAATGGTCCGTGGAGATTGGGAATTTTTTACTCAAGCATTTCGGTTTCCAAGGTGGGACTCATCACCGAATATGTGCTGGATGTGTTCAGCAACTAACAACATCGAGTCTGATCTTTTGTGGAGCAAGCGGGGTTGGCGAAGGACGTTGAGATCTCACGAAGACTACCTGCGGTACCTCCATCACAAGGGGTGCCCATTACCAGCGCTGTTCGCTGTCAGATCCCTGAGGCTGGAGGGCGTCGCGCTGGATTGTCTACACGTTCTGGACCAAGGTATTTCTTCCCATATCATCGCGAATGCGCTGGTGGAGGTGATGAAACTGGGCCAATGGGGTACGACTCAACAAGACCAAATAGACGGCCTCCGAGACGACATACAAAAGTGGTATGAGGCGAATCACCAGGCTTCCCGCATCCAGGGGAAGATCACGTTCGAGCGGCTCAAGACATCAGCTGATTGGCCGAAGCTCAAAGCGAAGGGGGCGGCTACACGACATTTGTCTAGATATGCAGCAGAACTCACAGCTCGATACAATACTGGAAGTACCCACAATAAGCGCCGTTGGGTGATTTGCCATCTGTTGCAGCGTTTCTATCAAATCATTGATCAAGAACCGATGTTTCTGTCAGAGGCGGCGAAGCGAGAGCGCAGGCCTTTATCAGAGTACCTTGTTTCAGTGTATATCAACCTCGCAGACGAATCCTTGACAAGAAGGGAGCGCATGTGGAAGATGACAGCGAAGTGCCATGCTTTTCAACACCTGTTGGAGGACCAGGCTTGCAATTTGATCAATCCGACGTACACGTGGAACTATTCACCAGAAGATTTGCAGCGCTTGGTGAAGGATATAGCCCTCAGTTGCCACAAGAACAATACGCCGATAATGGTGATCTTCAAATGGTTGACAGATGTATTTGATATGGTTTAGAGTTTATATCTTTGTGCCGTGCTACAGCAGGCTCGGTGGACGGAGGTGCGCATACCGTTGGGATGCGCATGGACTTGTGGAAAACATGCGTGCACGCACGTAGAAAGGGGAGCAGAAGAGGAGGAGGAGAAGGAGGAGGAGGAGGAGGAGGAGGAGGAGGAGGAGGACGAGGAGGAGGAGGAGGAGGAGGAGGACGAGAGGGGAGGAGGAAAGGAGGAGGAGGGGGAGGAGGAGGGCAGGGAATAGGAGGAGGAGGTGAAGGAGGAGGAGGAGGTGAAGGAGGAGGAGGAGGAGGAGGAGAAGGAGGATGCGTTCCCATGGCGGGGTTTCGAGAAGACGCCGCCTGTGCTGAGCGTCGACGACGACACCCCAGGACAGCCCTGGGACGCTGGGGGGGGTGGGGAAGGAGCCGAAGAGGAGGAGGAGGAGAGGAAGGGGGAAGGAACGAGGAGGAGGGGGGGGGAGGAGGAGGAGGAGGAGGAGGAGGAGGAGTGAGGACTGCTTGAGGAGGGACACAGGAAGGAGGGAGAGGAGGGAGGAGGAACGACTCGAAGAAGGACTCCTCCCTCCCCTCCCAGGACCTCCTCCTCCTCCTCCTCCTCCTCCCTCCTCCTCTTCCTCCTCCTCCTCCTCCTCCTCCTCCTCCTCCTCCCCCTCCTCCTCTCCTCCTCCTCCTCCTCCTCCTCCTCCTCCTCCTCCTCTTCCCCTCTTCCTCTCCCCCCACCTCTTCCTTAGCCATGCGGGCTCAATCATGTTTGGGCTCAAAAACCCAAGGCGTCAATTCTACAGAATTGACGACGTCGCCTCCTATACATAGGAGGGGCGCCTGTTTCATACATTGCCTCCTATATCTTGGGGTCGATGGGTGCTCGGGGTCTGGCACCTCGCCGATGTCGGTTGCTGACCAGTTGGCTCTCCGCCTCAGGGCCCACTTGTGCGCCCACCTGGCACGCCGCCCCCGCCGTAGCCGACGTCGCGGTGCCTTCCCGTCGGCGAGGGCCGAGGCCCTGGGCGCTCGTCTTTCTCCCCCTTCCGTCGCTTTTCTTTGGCCGTTCCCGTGCTGCTCTGCGCCTCTTTTGGCGGTGCCGCTTCCGGCCCCCCGCCCCTCCCCGCCCGCGCGCCGGGGGCCCGCGGGCCTCGGCGCGTCGGCCCGCCGCGCTTTGATCCACTGGGTTGGGCGCCGCCCCTTGGTCTCCCAACCCTCATCTACTATTCGGCGCCGCTCGGCGCCAGCTTCAGCCGCGTCCAGCTCAGCGCTGACCAGTGCCTGCCGTTGCGCCTGCGCGCGACGCGGCGCCTGCAGCTGGGGCTGATCAGTCATGGCAATCGCATTCCCTCTCCCCGAACGCGCCTCGCAGGCCCGCGGGACTCGGCGCGTTGTCTGATCCCAGGACTATGCTCGGCCCACCGGTTTCGTCTCTGCTTCGTCTTGTCTTCGCCACCATTTGTTTTTCCAGGCTGCCCCCCCCAGCTTCAGATCAGCGCAGCCTGCGCGGGCGCTACCCCCCCCGTCGGCGCCCCCCCCCGTCGCAGCCGGCAGCCCTGCGTGGCCTGGCCCCGTCTCCTGCTGTCGCGCCGGTGCTCTTCCTCTTCATTCCGCGCAGTGCGGCCTTAATTTGCATGCAGCGCGCCCGCCGTTGCCAATCCGCTGGAGCAGTCGCCCTCTGCCCAGCCGACGGAGCAAAAAGTGCGCGCGCGCGTGCGTGCGCGCGCGTGTGCATGCGATGGTGCGCCTGGTCGCGCGCGCGATGGTTGCTTCGCGACGGCCCCCGCCAAGGCGCCGCGCGCATGGCCGCGACGACAAAGTGAGAGTGTGTGTGTGTGTGCGTGTGTTTGTGCGCGCGCTCGCGTGCGCGCGTGTGTGTGTGTATGTTTTCGTGTGTGTGCGTGCGTGTGTGTGCGTGTGTGTGTGTGTGTGTGTGTGCGTGCGCGCGTGCGTGTGTTGAGTGCGTGTGTGCGTGTGTGCGTGTGTACGTGTGTGCGCGTGTGCGCGTTGAGTGCGCGTGTGCGTGTGTACGTGTGTGCGTGTGTGCGTGTGTGCGTGTGTGTGCGTGTGTACGTGTGTGCGTGTGTGCGCGTGTGCTTGTCTGTGTGTGTGTTTGTGTGTTTGTGTGCGTGTGCGTGTGTGTCTTCGCGTGTGCGTGTGTGCGTGTGTTTGTGCGTGCGTGTGTTCGTGTTTGTAGTTGTGTATTTGTGTGTATCTGTGTTCCCGCGTGTGCATGTGGGTGCGTTTCATGTGCGTGCGTATGCGTATGTGAACGTGTGTGTGTGTGTGTTGCTGTGCGTGTGTTCGTGTGTGCGTGTGTGTTTGATGCTGTTCCTAGTCGCGCGCGCGTTTTGGTTGCTTTACGACATGTCCTACTCTGACGCCGCGCGCACGGCCATGACGCCAACCAATAGGTGCGTATGTGTATGTGTGCGTGTGTGCGAGTATACGTGTGTGCGTGTGTGTTTGTGTGCCTGTGGTGTGCCTTTGTGCGTTTGTGCTTGTTTGCGTGTGTGCGTGCGTGCGTGTCTGCGTGTGTGCGTGCGTGCGTGCGTGCGTGTGTGCGTGTGTGCGTGCGCGTGCGCTTGCGCGTGCGCGTGCGCGTGCGCGCGTATGTGTGTGTGTGTGTTGTGTGTGTTGTGTGTGTGTGTTTGTGCGTGTGTGCGTTTGTGTGCGTGTGTGTGTGTGTGTGGGTGTGTGTGTCTGCGTGCGTGCGTGCGTGCGTGCGTGCCTGCGTATGTGTGTGTGTGTGCGTGTGTGTGCGGAGGGGGGTCTTCGGATTTTTTGGGCACGTTATTGGAAAGTCTTGCCACCGTTTGTGGCAATGCTATAGGCAAGTTTTGGGCGAGGATGCGCCCATTTTGGGTTTGCTGGTGGTCCCTTGCCGGCAGCCACGTTGCCATAGAGGCAGAGGAGGAGGATGATGATGAGGAGGGGGGGGTACACCGCACTCACATCTATACCCCTGGGTGGGTGTATGTGCGCGCATGTGCGCGGCATGTGCCAGTCATGTGCCAGGCCTGTGCGGCCCTTCTTGGATGGACTTCCTACTGTGCACGTCGTGCCCGGGCATGTGCGGGGGCATGTGCGCTGTGTTTTGGTGTATCCATCATACGCACATGCACGCACAGTCCGACGCACATGCGCGCACATGCCTGCACATGCGGGAGGTGTTCGAGAATCGCAAATCTGTCATCAGCACATGCACGCACATGCCTGTGCAACCTCTCTTCGGGAGGCCGCGCGGGCCCGCACATGCACGCACATGCGGTGAAGCGCGCGGGCGCACATGCGTGCACATCCCAATGCACATGCACGCTCATGCCCTAGGATCTGTCTGGGACCCTTGTGCCTCCAATGCCTCCTGGCCTTCGCAGAGCTAACCTGGGGCGTGCCAGGGCTTCCTGAAAGAGTTTGTTGTGCGTTTAGACTCGCCCGCTGCTGGCGGGGGCGGTTCTTCGCCCGGTTTGTGAGCTGGCGGCGGCGTGCCCTCCTAGTAAAACGCTCCCCCGCGCGCCTTCTCAGCTCGGCCGGAGAAGCAGGGGGGGGGGGAAGGAGGGGGGGGCGGAGGAGGCGGACGCCCCCGGCTCGGCCGGACCGCCCGCCTGTTCGGCTCGGCCAGACGAGAAAGAGGAGGAAGAGGAGGAGGAGGAGGAGGAGGAGGAGGAGGTGAGAGTCGCGAGGATGTCTCAGGCGAAAATGGCTTGACGGCCCAAGCTCAGGGAATCTCGGAATCGCTGGCCTGGCTCGGCCACTGGCGAGGTCGGCCTGTGCGAATACTGTGCGTACCTGTGCGGGGCATGTGCGGGACGTGCAAGAATGACGGGGCCGGCGTTCGTCTCCGGGCGCCGGCGCGTTCGCGTCCGCGCGCAAGCCGCGCGCGGACGAGCGTTCGCTTGATTGCGCGGCCCCGACAGACGGGGCGCCCCGCTCACGCTCCGCACAGGCGCGCGCAGCGCTCGCCCTGCCCGCGTTCGCCGGCAGGAGCGGCACGCCGGAACAATGCTGGAACGACCAGGTGCACAAGGCATTACTGCACCACCTTCACAAGGCTTTGCGCGAGGTCGTGAGGCAGCACCACATTTTACGAATGGGTCAGCCACTGTCGCCTGAGACGCCCTCGCAACCCTGATCTCAATGATGCCCTGCTCGATAGTGTCTCGGCCCCTTTCGCCTGAGACATCCTCGGTACTCTGGGTTCCGAGACGCCCTGAGCTGAGGTGGTTAGACCACTTTCGTTTTAGAATCCTCGCCCGATATGCCCTGAGTTGAGGTGTTCAGGCCACTTTCGCCTGAGGCATCCTCACAACTATGACCTCAATGATGCCCTGCTCCATAGTGTCTCGGCCCTTTTCGCCTGAGACCCTCGCAACTCTGGGTTTCGAGATGCCCTGAGCAGGTGGTCAGGCCACTCCTGCCTGAGACATCCTCGCAACTCTGGGTTCCGAGACGCCCTGGGCTGAGGTGGTCAGACCACTCTCGCCAGAGACATCCTGGCAACTCTGACCTCAGAGATCTCTTGCCCCATGGTGGTCAGGCCACTTTCGCCTGAGACATCCTCACAACTCAGACCTCGGAGGTGTCCTGCCCCATGGTGGTCTGGTCACCTTGACCAGCGACATCCTCGCCACTCTGGTTTCCAAGATGCCTTGCCCCATGGTGGTCCGGCCACGCTTGCCTGAGACATCCTCGCAACTCTGGGTTGCGAAATGCCCACTATCGCCTGCGACATCTCTGCGGCATGTGCTGGCATGTGCGTCTATGCTTTCAGAGTTTTGCTTGACCGTGCATTCGAGTGTGCGTCGGACGATGTGGCATGTGCGCGCATGTGCGGCAATGCTGTTAAGGCTTTTGCATATTTGCATGGGCATGTGCATGCGACTGTGCGGCATGTGCTTGCATGTGCGGCCCCTTTCCGGACCACAATTTCAAAGTGAGCACTATAGAAGTGAGCGCTATAGAAGTGAGTCCGGTGTAACAGGATTGCGACGAAAGCAAATAGGAGGGGAACGCCGACGAGCAGTCGTCGCAATAAGAGTATGGCAGCTTGTGGACTAACAGAAGTACGAATATTCTCAGGACGAGTATAAACGAGATTTGATATATTCAAACGTAAGGCGGAATAGTAGGAATCGAGGGAGGAGTCGGGAGGAGGATGAGGGGGGAGAGTGAGGAGGGGGAGGAGGAGGAGGAGGAGGAGGAGGAGGAGAAGGAGAAGGAGGGGGGGGAGGAGGATCATTGGCAACGGCAGCACGCACAGCAGGAGCGACGAGCCAGCAGCCATTAGCCTTGGAGCAGGCGCAAGTGCAGGCAGAGCAGAGACAGAAGAGACAGCAAGTGCAGGTAGGCATTGCTGCAGGCTTGGAGGTTCCCTGAAATCCAGACCGAATTGTTTCTCACTCGGGTTTTTTTTTTCGCCCGGTTTCGGATCCCCAATGTTCACGTGGATCGATCTTGCTCGAGTCATGCTGTTGAAATATGGGGTCTAGCTTCTGAGGGGTCCCCAGAGGTCCCCAGAAGCCTCCAGAGGCGTCTGGAGTCTCTTGGAGGCTCCAAAAAGGGTCCCACGGACTGTCCACAGCATCCCAAAACCTCCATCCTCGATCCTCCAGGTCCAGGGGCATAACCCAGCAGACGTCCCTTGCTTCCCTCCCTCCTCCCAGGGAGCAGCGTTGCGTCCTGGACCCATGTGTCGGCGGCGAGCAAGGGGGGGAAGTGAGAAGGAGGAGGCCTTCTCAGAAGGCCGCGGGGCTTCTCAGAAGCCCCCGCGCCTTCTGAGAAGCGTTCCGTGCCTTCGAGGAAGGCTTAGAGAACCTCTCAGACGAACCTCTCAGACGGCCGGGGGACTTCGAGCCTTCTCAAAAAGGCCCGCCCCTTCTCGCAGGCGATCGCAAGCATGGATCAAGGGGGCGTGGATTAGTGACGGGTCCCGTTTCCATGGGAAATCGCGGATTTTTGCCGCCGAGCGAGGCGGCACCGGCTGGCCGCACTTTGGGGAGGGCACCCTCCCCCGATCCATGGCTTGGGCTACCGCGCGCCACGTCCATGCATCGCTCATCCTTGTGTTGCGCGCCCCCGATCCTCGCTCCCTCACCGTGCTTGGCAACGCTCGGACGTGTGCATTCTTCCTTCGGCGAGGACCATCGAGGAGCATCCTTGATCATTTGGCGAAGAAACCACGCACGAAACCGAAAAAAAGCACAGGGAATGGACGTCCGAGCGATGGCGAGATCCTCGCTTCCTCCCCGTGGTGGCGGCGACGACGAGCGCGCGGTGGCGGCGCTGGCGGCAGCCGCGCCCGCCGTGGGGCCGAGCGTCGGCGCGCCCGCCCGGCGGAGGCCGTGGCGGCGCGCTGCGGCAGCCGCCGCTGCCCCCCGAGGAGCGAGGGGGCCGGGCACGACCACTCAGAGCCCCGAATCATCAGGGGTAACTCGGGTCAGGGATAACTCGGGTTCCTTTTCCGGGAGTCCAAACCCGAGTTACACCGGACCCGAGTTACCCCGGATAACTCGGGCGTCCAGAGCCCCGAATCATCAGGGGTAACTCGGGTCAGGGATACTCGGGTTCCTTTTTCGGGAATCCAAACCCGAGTTACCCCGGACCCGAGTTACCCCGGATAACTCGGGCGCCCAAACCTTTGCTTCGATGTTCGTTTGGGGGACCTTTCTGGGGCCTACACAATGGATCTGTTCGGCTCAACTTCGACTCCACTTCGACTCGGGTTCGACTCAAGTTCGACTCAGGTTCGACTCAGGTTCGACGCGGGTCGACGGACGTTCGACGCAGCTTCGACGAACGAGTGGAGCGAGTGGCTCCAAGACGGTCCACAGAACGAGCGTCTAACACTGCGGGAGACGCTCAGCGGAGAGGAGGCCTGTTGCCAAGCAGTTCCCAGGTGTCTGAGAGCATGCTTCAATCATGCCTGGCACATGTGTTCACGCGTGGTCCTGGAAGTGCCGAAGTGCCGAAGCGAGTTCCGAGCCTGTTTCGAGCATGTCTATGACATGTAGAAGACATTCACAAAGCATACGTAATTCAATGGTAAAACGATTAGAGTGTTGATTGGCATGGCATCCACAACATTACCAGTCAGGAGCGAAACACAAAGACGAGTTCGGTAGCAACTAATGGGAGCCTGACATACCCTCTTACTTCCTTCTTTGCCTCGAAGGAGAAAGAAATAGCATGAACATAAACTTTTGAGGCTCCGCGCGGAGTTCTTGGATCTGCGCTGGGACCCCCTGGCGGCGCCTCTGGCGCCGCCCCAGGCGCGCGCCGCGCGCCCGGGAGGGTGGTCCAGCGCGGATCCAAGAAATCCGCGCGGAGCGCCAAACGTTTCTGTTTATGTCGGTGTTTCTTTTTCTACTAGCGTCGATTAGGGTCGACTAGGGTCGATTAGCTTCTGGAAGTCAATGGGATAGCGCCGACTTAGCGTCGGCTAGCGTCGATTCAGCGTCGATTAGCGTCGACTGGCGTCGATTAGCGTCAATTCGCAAGATCCGACAAGATGGTAAGCGAGGCTCCCATGAGTTGCCACCGCAGACGCACGTGCATGTTACAGTCAACCATGATTGTGAGGATGGGGCAACTTTCAAAGGCTACCTTTGCATCCTTGCCCCTTCGGTATTCGGCATCCTTCGGCATTATTCTGCGTTCCGCACGGAAAACGTCAACATGGCGTTCCAAGGCCCTTTGAATCTTTACCGCGCATCCTTACTATCCTGGTCGAGTGTAGTTTCGTTGGTTTCGAGAGTGTGCACTGCGAAGGCGTCAGTAACACAAAGGCGAGCTTCGTAGAGTGGGGGGGGGGGGGGCGTTTTCGTGCACGTGGCTGGGGGGCCGCACGTCTTTTAGGGCCCCCCCCTGGCCAGGGGCGTCCCCGTGTCAGGAGGAAAAACAAACACACAGACAAAACTAATCGTCGGTTCCCCAGAAAAATATGGGAAAATATGGAAGTGGGGGGGACGACAAAAGCACCGAACATATTGCAAATCTGGTGAATCCTGCTGTTTGTGTCTACTTGTCAGTGTGCCCCAGGGCCCCTTCCCCATGGCCCATCTCAGACATCCGATTGACTTGTCGTCTCCGCCCCAGCGCTCTCTCACCATGTCTGGCTGCGGGGACCGCCCGCTTTCGGGGCCTGGGGCCATCGGAAGCTTCTCCTGGGCGGGCGGAGCCACGAGCCTGCGGATGGAACGAGTCAGCCCAACGGCGGTTGTCCAGGATGGCTTCTTTTGGAGGTTTCGAAGGCAGATTCCCTTGGAATCCTCAGGAACCCCTAGGATTCCCTGGGAACCCCTTTCGAAGGCAGAATCCCAGGGAATCCTTAGGACTCCCTGGGAATCCCTTTGAAGGGGCCTAGACGAGCGAAGGCAGAGAACGGGGTCGATTGGAGCGGACATTCGTGCGCAAGCTTCCCGCGTAGGGTCCCGCGCCCGCGCCCTTCTCTCCACGCGGTGGGCCACGCTGGCGGCCCGCCTAGTGGGGTCACCAGCCTCGAACGTATCCCTATCCCTAAGATTGACACGCCAAAAGGCGATGACAATCTTAGGGATTCGCCCTCAAAAAATAAGGGATTCGCCCTTAAAAAATATGGGATATGTTCCAGGCTGGTAATAATGGGGTCACCATGTCTTCTCCCGTCAGGGCCGTTCTTTTGGTCGCGCGGATGCCCTCGCCCTGAGGGCCTCGGCGGCGCCAGAGTGGCGCGGAAAGTTGGTGCCACCTGGGGCCCGGACCACATCTGGCAACATCCGAGTGGCCGGGAGGGACCGGGGGCGGGCGCGCGCTTCTCGCCGCTTCCGCTTGGTCGTCGCAGATCCCGACCATCTTGTGGTTTGGGTCCTCGTTCTGAAGAGACTGCGCCCCGCGTCCTCATCCCGCTGCCCCTCCCCCTCCTGCCGCTGCCCCCCGCATATCCACTTGGGCACACACCTCACACGCTTCGTGGCCCCACAGGGAGCGTCACCGAAGGCCCCAGCGGCAGCGCCCGCATGGTTTCACCCCGCCCATTTCGGCGCCCTTCACACGCTCCGTGGCCCCACAGGGAGCGTCACCGAAGGCCCCAGCAGCAGCGCCCTCATGGCGTAACCCCGCCCGTTTCCGCACCCTTCATACGCTTTGTAGCCCCACAGGGAGCGTCACCGAAGGCCCCAGTGGAAGCGCCCGCATGGCTCACCCCGCCAGTTACGACACACTTCTCACACGCTTCGTGGCCCAGCTCCACCGAAGACCCCAGTGGCACCGTCCGCATGGCGTCACCACGCACATGTCGGCGCACCCCTCATACGTGTTCGGGGCCCCACGGAGAGCTCCACCGAAGGCCCGATTGGCAGCGCCCTCCTGGTTTCTCCCCGCTCGTGTCGGCACACCCCTCACACGCTTCGTGGCCACAGATGGAGCGTCACCGAAGGCCCCAGCGGCAGCGCCCGCATGGCGTCACCTTGCCCATGTCGGCACAACCCTCGCACGCTTCGCGGCTCCACAGGGAGCTCCACCGAAATCCTTAGTGACAGCGAACGCATGGAGTCCCCGGGGCATTCCAGCACAAACGGTTCGTGGCCCTACAGGGAGCGTCACCGAATGCCCTAGCCGCAGCGCCCGCATAGTGTCACCCCGCCCGTTTCGGTACATCGTTCACACGCTTCGTGGTCCCACAGGGAGCGTCACTGAAGGCCCCAGTGGCAGCGCCCACATGGCGTCACCCCGCACATTTCTGCACACCTCTCACACGCAATGCGGCCCCACATGGAGCTCCACCGACGGCTCCATGGGCAGCGTCCGCATGGCGTCACCCCGCCCATGTCGGCACACCGCTCACACGTCTCGTCGTGGCCCAATAGAGAGCTCCACCGAAGACCCCAGGTGCAGCGCTCGCTGGCGTCACCCTGCACATTTTGGCATATCTCTCACACGATCCGTGGCCGCATCGTGAGCCCCACCGAAGGTCTCAGTGGCAGCGCCCGCATGGCGTCACCCCGCCTAATTTTGCACATCGCTCACGAGGATCGTGACCCCTGCAGGGCGCCCCACCGAAAGCCCCTATGGTAGCGCTCGCATGGCGTCGTCCCGCACACCGGTATACCACTGACACGTTTCGTGTCCCCAATGGCAGGGTACGGATGCGGTCCCCCTCCATTTCGGCACACCCCTCCCGAGGATCATGGCCCCACAGGGAGCTTCACCGAAGCCGCGGCATGGTTCGCATGCTGTTCCATCATTTCGGAACACCCCGCACGAGAATCGTGGCCCAAACTTAGGGAGCTCCACCGAATGCCCGAATAGTAGAGTTCGCATGCGGTTTCCTTCATTTCGGCATACCCCTCAGATCGTGGCCTCACAGAGAGCTCCACCGAAAGCGGCACCCCTTCGGTATTCAAAGCTGGACATAGTTGGGTCATCATTCGCAAGCATTTCGTGATTTTGTTCTGGGAGCTTATCGCGGCTTTGTCTGGATCCGCTCCAGAGTCCTAGTCAAAACGCAACTGACGAGGGCCATAAACAAAACACGTGTGTATGGTATTTCTGACGTTTTCGTCTCCCCGTCCCTTCCCGAGACTTCGGACCTGCAACCGTGCGAGTTCTCCTTGGGGAAGGCTCCAGGTACCGTTGTCCTCAGGATTTGTCCCTGGCCGACGGCACTGGCGTCGTCGTCAGACGGGCATGAGGCAGCCTCGACTCGGATTAGCGCTGGACCCCCCCCCATTGCGCGCGGAGCTCACCAGGGGCGGCGCCAGAGGCGCCGCCGGGGGGCTCCAGCTCCGAGCCGAGAAGTCCGCGCGGACGTCCGAGTTTTTATTTCTATGTCATTGCTCGTTCCCCTAACGTCGGACCATCGTGCGAACAAAAAAACGCGTACGGCATCGGAGCATGCACGGGGACTGGACGTCCGAGCACCAGCGAGCTTCGGATCGCCGGAGGAGGCCTCTGGAGCCTGCGGGGGCCTCCTGCGGAGACCTTTATTATAAGAGGGACCTCCGGAGGCCTCCTGGCTGGCCTTCCCAAGCCGTGGTTTGGCGGCGCGCACAAGGGGGTGGGGGGAGGGGGGGGAGGGCTTCTTAGAAGCGCCCCTGCTTCTTAGAAGGCGCGGGCCTTCTCTGTAGATGTCAGGCCGGCGCCTTCTAAGAAGCAGCCTCCTTCTAAGAAGCCCTCCCCCCTCCCCCCACCCCCTTGTGCGCGCCGCCAAGTGGTACGCAGGACCCCGGCAACATCTCCCAGACAGTGACGTCGATCGGGGGCGGCCAAGAAGGGTCGGGCGGGTGATACAGTCAACCCGCATCGTAAGGATGGGCGACCTTCCCAAGGGTACCCTTGCATCCTTGCCTCCTCGGTCCATCCTTCGCCGCTTTCGTTGGCCGCGCCCCGCTCGAAAACCTTCGAAGTGGGCATCCAAGGCCCCTGCATCCTCATCGCGCATCCTTACAAAACTGGTTGACTGTAATAGGGGGTGGCCCAAATTCTTCACGCTTCGCGCATCCCCACCGGCCCTTCCCAGAACAGCCACTTTTGCACAGCATGCTGATTGTCGCTGTTCTCGGGCGTACCCTTCTCCGGCCCTCGTCTATCCCCTCTGGGCGTTCCTCCCACGTCCCACCTGGACCGGGGGCGGCCAGGAAGGGCCGGGCGGGTGGCAACGGGGGGGTGACCCAACTCTGTGGTGAAGAGGTTGGGCCCTCCACGGGGCACTTCCAGGGACACTTCTCCTCCTACGTCCCGCCTGGATCGGGGGCGGCCAGGAAGGGCCGGGCGGGTGGCAACGGGGGGGTGACCCAACTCTGTGGTGAAGAAGTCGGGCCCTCAAGGGGCACTTCCAGGGGCACTTCTCCTCCTACGTCCCACCTGGTTCGGGGGCGGCCAGCAGCAAGGGTCGGGCGGGTGGCAACGGGGGGGTGACACACTTTTGTGGTGAAGAAGTTGGGCCCTCAAGGGGGCACTTCCAGGGGCAATTCTCCTCCCACGTCCCGCCTGGATCGGGGGCGGCCAGGAAGGGCCAGGCGGGTGGCAACGGGGGGTGACCCAACTCTGTGGTGAAGAGGTTTGGGGGGCACTTCTCCTCCTATGTCCCGCCTGGATCGGGGGCGGCCAGGAAGGGCCGGGCGGGTGGCAACGGGGGGGGGCCCAACTCTGTGGTGAAGAAGTCGGGCCCTCAAGGGGGCACTTCCAGGGCACTGGTTGGGCCCCTGCTGGCTCCAAGAGGGGCCCTAAAGTCGGGGGTGGGCAGAACCCTCAACAGTGACACGTCGATTAGTGAATTGTCCGTTGTCGGTTCTCGAGAGGGCGCCGCGGCTGTTATTTTCCAGGCCTGCGCCCGCCAGGTTTGGGCCTCAGGTCGTTTTCACCAAACCACGTTTTACTAATGGGGGGGTCTGTCCATCCCCGATAAAGGGACCCTGTGGGGCCCGCTCCTCCTGGCCGCCCCCGACGTCGAGGGGATGTTTCCAGACCCCCGGGGGCCGACACTTCTGTTTTCAGAGGTCTTCTGGAGTCGGGGGCGGAAAAGAGGGGGGTGATGACTAGGGGGGGGGGGGGGATTTCATGGCGCGGGCCTTGATTTTTCCACGGATTTCATAGCGCCTGTTCTTATTTCATTACGTTCCTGGCCCCCCCGCTGGGCCGCGCACATGCCGCCGGTCATGATTTGCACCCCCCCCTCTTTGACGCCCCCCTCTTTGCCGCTCCCGATGGAGGAATGCAAAGGGCCACCAAAGAGTGGCTCCAGGTACGTGGCCCGCAAGAGGCTGCTCGAGGGTCTGCATCCCGTTGGCGGGAAGCCGTTTCACGACATCGAGCATTTTCAGGCATTCCAGAGACACCAGAAGGCCAGAGCCTCCAGCTGCAGAGGCTGAAGGCCAAATCATTGGGTTCGCCGACTTCGGAGCGGCGCACCTTCTGCCCATGAGTGAAACAAGACTTGGAGAAGTGGTCCTAGAGCTCCCGCGTGTGGGCCATGCCACGACGCCTCGGGAGGTCTGGGGCAGAGGCGCGGCCGGTACAGTGCCGTTTTCAATACATGCTCCGCGTGCGGATCATGTGTGAAAACATGCAGGGGTTTAGTATTAAAAACAACGATGAGTTCATGCATACATGTATTCATACATTCAGCATGTATTGAACATCGGATATGTTTAAACATTCTATGTATGAAAAACTGCCCTGTAGCAATTTTGGCGCATATATTTTTTGGGGGGTTGAGGCCCGGGGGCTGCGGTCTGCGCGTGTGCCTCCTCCCTCGCCGGCTGCCGGGCCCCCCTCGCAGACAGCGGAGGCCCGTGCCAAGAAGCGACCTGCTTGCCTCCAGGGTGCCCCGGGTGTCTTGGGTTTCGATGGTCTTGCTATGGACAGCGTAACGCTCCCACGCAAAGACTCCATGGACGTCCTGGGGTCTCAGGGGTGGGCTTCTTGCAGAAGGTTTCTTGTGGTCGGGCCCCTGCTGCACACTCCTCCACCCTCCTCCCCTGCAGATGGGCGTGCCACGCCAGTTCGCCTGGGCAGTGCTCCAACCCGCCCTGGCGGCCGGGCAGCTGCCCCTGGTTTACCGTACGGGCTTCGGCACCGGCCCCGAGAGGCGCTGCCCGGTGCCCGAGCGCGCGAGCGAGGCGGCGCTGGCCCAGAGCCGGCCCGGAGTCCCGGGCTACCTGGACTCGTGCGGCGAGTTCGGCCAGCAGCCGTCCCCGGACGTCCTCAACCAGCTGGACGTCGGGCTGAGCCACATCGGGGGAACGAGCAGCGACAAAAACACTTCTTTGGATTCGCGGGGCGAGAGCGCACCTCTTCTGGTCGAAGCTAAGCGGGCCTCTTCCGGCACAGCTTGAGTTAACAAATGGGGGGGTGGAAGGAGGAGCCTCACGTCAAGGCCAAGAGGGGGCAAAGCCCCAGGATCAGGCGGTGCCGAAGACGATGTGCTTGCAAGCAACGACAAAAACACGACCACTCGAAGGTCCGCGCGGAGTTCTCTCGGATGCGCGCTGGGGACCCTCTGGCGCCGCCCCCGGGGCGCTCCGCGCCGGACCCTCCGGAGGGGGGTTCCAGCGCGGATCCCAGAAGTCCGCGCGGACCTCTGGAATTTTATGCTCGTGTCATATTTCAAGCAGTGGCGAAGCGTCCTGGCGTGCCTATGGGCCTTTTTTTTCTGAGGCTTCCGCGAAATGTTGGAACATTTTGGGTTGAGACTGCCTTGGTTCCACACATCGGGTTAACGTTCTAAGAACATGGCTCTCGTTATTAGAACATATTTGGGTCCAAAGACAATTTTGGGGCAGGCCTATAGCAATGCCTGGACGGTCGGTCCCTGCTCGAATGTTTCTCAGGAGGGGGAGAAGCACAGACACAATTCATCGTCGATTCCCAGGAAAGCATGCGAAATTGTGAGAAGTGGGGGGGAAAACAGAAACCCAGAAAACATGCGAACATGTGGGGAATCTGGTTAATTATCTGTGGCTATTGATTTGTGTGTCCCAGGGCCCCTTCAGTTTCGTTCCCCTACACATGTCGATACAAGGGGAACAAAAAGTGGCATACAGTCGGGGCACTGAGGAAGGAACCCTTTTCGTTGGGGAGGGGCTCGGTGTTCCTTAGCTGTTTTGCAGTTCGCCTTTGGTTTTGCTTAGGGTTTCGATGGGAAATCGAAGTTAAACTTATGGGAAAAAGAGGCGCTGCGCGCTGAAACTCTTGTGGGCTGACAGGGTAAACCCTGCGTGATGTGCGGCGTCCTGGCGTCCTCTAGGCTTTGGGGGTTCCCAGGAGGTTTACAGACCACGCACTTGTAACCCAGGGTAGGGTCGTTTTTTTTCATCCCTCAACTTCAGGCCAATCCGAGTCCCACGTACCCGAGTCTTACGTCTCCTCGATATTTGTGTCTACGTAGTTGTGTGTCCCAGGGCCCCTTCAGTTTCGTTCCCCTGCGCATGTCGATACGCTCCTCCTTCGGGAACCTGGACCTGCGCGCGCTGGTCCTGCTGCTGCTCGACGGGGGCGGCCGCTACCTGTCGCGCCTCCGCTCGCTGGACCTGTCCCGCGCGCGCCTGGGCGCCTCCAGCATGCTGCTCGTCCGACGGGCCCGTTTTCCACCACCACCACCACAAGTTTGGAGGGGGGGAGCAGGAGGAGGAGGAGGAGGAGGAGGAGGAGGACGACGACGACGAGAAGGACGAGGAGGACGAGGAGGACGAGGAGGAGTAGGACGACGAGCGGGAGGAGGAGGAGGACGAGGATGAGGACGAGGAGGAGGAGGAGGAGGAGGAGGAGGGGGAGGAGGGGGAGGAGGAGGAGGAAGAGGAGGAGGAGGAGGACCCCCTCCCCTTCCAACTGATGGTGGTGGTGGTGGAAAGCACGCCCATCATCGTCGCGCAGCTGCTGCTCCACCCCAGCTGCGCGCTGGAGGTGCTGGACCTGTCCAACCAGGATCGGGAGGGAAAGAAACACAGACACAATTCATCGTACGGAAGTATGGGAAAGTATGGGAAATGTGGGGGGGAAGACGAAAACCTAAAACAGATTGGAAAATATAAGGGAATTCTGCTATTTGTGTCTATTTATTAAATCGCTTCGCTCATTCCGCTGGCCCTGGAGCCCTCTTTCGGGCCTCTTGGGGGCCTCTTGGGGACCTCTTGGGCGTTTCTTGGGGCTCCTTGGCGGCGTCTTGGGGGCCCCCAGGGCGTCTTGGGGGGCTCTTGGGGGCCTCTTGGGGCGGGAGGGGGGGTAGTCGATTGCGGCTCCCCCCTCGGAGGCCACGATCCTCGTGAGAGGTGTCGAAAAATGGCGCTCCCTTGGAGCGCTCTGGGGACCTGACCGGGACCCAGCCGGGGTACCTTTCGTCCGGGGGCCCCCAGGGGCCGCTCCGCGCGCGCGAAGTAGAAATATTGTTATCCAGTTACCGGAGATCTTAGCACGCTTCTGGCCCGTTGGGCCGGCGAATTTGCGTGTCCCTGGGCCCCCTTCACTTCACAGGATGTGGGCCTCGAAGGCGCGTGTGCGGTGGGCTCCGCGATCCGCGCGTCCAGCACCCTGCGTGAGCTCCGCCTGCACAGCTGCGGCCTCTTCGACGAGGGCGGCCAGGTGGTGCTCGACCTCCTGAGGAACACGAGCCTGCAGACCGTGGACCTGCAGAACAACATCATATGATGGGCCTGTTTTCCACCACCACCATAAGTTGGAGGGGGAAAGGAGGTGGAGGACGAGGACGAGGAGGAGAGGACCCCCTCCCTCTCCAACTGATGGTGGCGGTGGTGGAAAACAGGCGCATCATCATAGAGTTCGTGACCTGCCAGGCAATCCTCGAGGTGGCCGACCAGAAGGCGATGGACGTCGACCTGGACGGCAACCGCGTCTTCGACGAGGTCTTCAACGCAATCACCCATGGGATCGGCGTGTGCCTAGGTGTAGCCGGCATGGTGCTGCTTCTTGTGAAGGTAAGGAATAAACCTGATTATTACAAGTGCTCCGTTGCGATTTACTGTGTGTCTGCAACAATGTTATATCTCTTGTCGACCCTGTACCACTCGTTCTTTTCGTTGGGGCGAGCCACAGTTGAAATATTCCGGACTTTGGATTATTGCGGGATCTTCTTGTTGATCTCTGGCACGTACACACCTTTCTTCGTCATTCTTTTCCATGGAGAGTGGTGGGCCAAGGCGCTTATCAGGGGAATGTGGATCTCGTCGCTTCTGGGAATCAGCGTGGCTGCCTTCTACCGCGGACCTGGCGAAACGGCGCTGCGGCTGACCTTCTTCCTGGTCATGGGATGGACGTGTGTCGCTGTCATACGGGAGATCCTGCGGGAGCTGGGCCGCGAGGGAGCCGTCCTGCTAGTGGTCGGCGGGATTCTTTACAGCGCAGGGATACCCTTCTTCGTACGCGGTGGGCACATGTGGGAGATGCCGGACCACTCCATCTGGCATCTGTTCGTGCTCGCCGCCAGCACTTGTCACTTCTTCGCGATCTACTGGTACGTGGTCGACCGTCCAGTCAAGAAGGTCTCCGAGAACAGACTTGACGAGACATTGATGACAGCCGGCTCGGACTGCTCGGACAACGAAAGCATTCTGGAGGCGAGTGAGATTCCATGATCATGGGCCATTTGGTTTCTCTCTCTTTTTCTCTCTCTCTCTCTCTGTGGGGAGGGGATAAACAGCAAGAAGAGAGGAGGAGGAGGAGGAGGAGGAAGAGGAGGAGGAGGAGGGGGAGGTGTAAGGTCACCTCCAAGCCACGGTATGATGGTAGGAACTGCCCATCTCCTTCCAGATCTGACCACTCCCTGGCGTTTCGGCAATTCTCTGCATGGGCCGCCCGTGCGACGTCACGGGCCTGCAATCGTTCTTTCTTATGCGGCTCGCAGCTGCTCGCCGCGGGGCCAGCCCGCAGCCCACCCGCTGCAGGGGCGGCCTCCTGCGGCACGCCTGCTGCCGCTCGCCGCCGGGGCAGTTTTCTTCTCGCGAGAGTCCCTTCATCAGGCAGTGGCGAAGCGTCCTGGCTCGCCCAGAGCCCTTCCAAGCAATGTTCTGAGAACCTTTTTGTGGTTCCCACGAACTGTTCTTAGAACATGTCAGGCTGGGGCCATCGTTTTTTTTATCACATCGGGTCTATGTTCTGAGAACATGGTTTTTGTCATTAGAACATTTTCGGGTTCTAAGAACATTCTGTGGTAGGACTATAGGAATGCCGGGACGGTCGGTCCCTGCTCAACCCCGGCGCGACGGGCGGCAGCTCGCAGACCCGAGCGCGCTGTGCGGCAGATGCCATTGTGCAGCGCGTCTCCCAGGCGTGAGCCAGGTCAGCCTCAGGCGAGAGCCTCAATCATCTATCTTGTCCGACGGCGCGCCCCATTGAGAGGGGAGCCGGTGACAGTCGGCAAAGTTCACCGCCCATGGCAACGGCACGTGCGTGTCGCGCTGCGCTCGCCACAGACCCGGGCCCAAGCGCTGCCATGATAAAAAGGGTCGGGCGGGTGGCAAGGTGGGTTCACTTGAATGGAGGGTGAAGGAAAGGGTCCTACAGGGGCACTTTAGGGCCCCTCTTGGAGCCAGCAGGGGCCAGCAAGGGCCCGTTTCTTCAACCTCCGTTCAGATCGCCCACATGCGCACCGGGCATGCGGGGAAGGACATGCGCACCGGGCATGCGGGAAGGAGACAGATTGCAAGATCTTGTCCAAGATCCTCTTGTTTGGAGACATAGATTGAGAGAGCGGTGTGTGTAGTGTATGAAATGTGCGTTTGCCGACGCGCCTTGGGCGTATGGCTTCTGTCTGTCTGTCTGTCGGATCGCCCAATGATGTTTCGCAGCTTTCCTCAGGTTTCCTCAAGTGTTTCGCAGCTTGCCTCGGGTTTTCCTTATGTTTTCGATCGGAAATCTAGGTTTAACTCATGGAAAAAAAGGGCCTCGTTCCTTATTTTGGGTTCCTTAGGTCAAGCCCCCGACTGTAATTGCCACCCGCCCGAGAGTGTCCCGCCACTCGGTTTTTCCCAGCGCCCGCTCCGACGGCCCGCGGCGCCCGGCCGCCGGGCCCACGGGGGGGATACACGCGCGTGGGGTCACCGGCCTCGAACCTATCCCTACCCCTGAGATTGACACGCGAAAAGGGGAGGAGGAGGAGGAGGAGGAGGAGGAGGAGGAGGAGGAGGAGGAAGGAGGAGGAGGGGGGGGGGGGGGGGGGAGTAGAGGTGGAGGAGGAGGAGGAAGAGGAAGAGGGAGGAGGGAGCTTCTGAGAAATGCTCGAAGATCGCCATCGCCTCCTCCCCTCCCCCCCTCCTGGGAAAAGGAGACGACAATCTTTCAGCATAAACTGTTTCGCTGTCGGGGGGCTGTCCATGGCGGCTGGAAAGTTTATACCCCTACGGTGGCACCGTAGGGGTATAAACTTTCCAGCCGCCCAGGGACAGGCGCCCCCGACAACGAAAAAGTTTATGTTATACCGTTCTTCGTCCGTTAAATCTCAGGGATGCACCCTCAGAAACGGAGGAAATCCCCAAGATCGCCATCGTGATGGGGCGATGCCCAACACAGGGACAGGGATATGTTCCAGGCTGGCAATTGGGGGCTCGGCGAGTTCGGGTTGGGGGGTGGCCCCGGCCCGAGCACTGCAGCGGTGTGTTCCTCGGGTTCCTCGTGCTCCTCTCTCGCCGAGCGCGTTCCACTGCTCGCAGACGTGCCTACTCGCAGACGTCCCAACAACCACACGTCAGCCCCTGTGTAATACATGGTAGATCCCCTGCGGCGGATCCAGGCCATTTGCGAGTAGCTACCTTGCGAGTAGTGGAACGCGCTTGTCTACTCTCGGCGGCGAGCGATGGGGGGGAAGCGAGAAGGAGAAGGCCCTCTCGGGAGGCGGCGAGGGGCTTCTCTGCAGCCCTCCGCGGCCCTCTGAGGGGCTGGTTTCGGTGTCTCCGGGGAAGGTTCGGGAGGTCGGGGGACTTCTGAGCGTTCTGAGGAGGCCCGCACCCGCACTTCCCCCGGGCTCGCCGCCGATCTTTCACTGCTCGCCATGAGGTAGAGGGATCCTGTGGAGAGCGATCCCAGAGGTCTGCTGCCGGGCCAACGGAGCGACTCGCGACGAAGAGCCGGTCTTGGGAAAAGTCCCAGGGTCCAGGAACCCGTTTCCACCAGGACCCCGTTTCCTTCGTGCCAATGTTGTTCTTCCTCTGCGCTGCCCACCTCGGTGGATCAGGGTATTGTTTGAGGTTTTTCCAGCTTCGAATCTGGCCATGCAGAACCGTATCTCCTGCCCGCAGGGGCCCGATGCGGTGTTCCTTCACCGCCTTTGTCTTCCTGTTTACTGCACGGGTCCGTTCATTTGTCGCGCGGGTCTTTCGTGTTGCTCAAATCGCGCCTCGGCCCAGATAGCACGCATCGATCGAGGTCCACTGCGCCAGCGCGGCAGCGCTGCATGTCCGAATGTCATGCCCACTCCATTTCAGCGCGCTGTCCGAAGTGCCAACGTTAAGTCGGGCCTGTCCCTCTACAGGAGGACTATTCAACAATTGTCAGATAATAGTCTGGGGACGATTGTTTGATCATTTTTGAGTAGTTTAGGGCATTGTCTGTCAATGTTTTATTTTTCGTCCAAAATCCCCCTGTAGGGGGACAGGCCCGACTTAATGCTAACGCTTCGCGCATCCCCAACAACGATGCTCTCTCGAGTTGCCTTGATGAGGGAAGTGTGGGGGCACGCAGTGGAACAAAGAGGGGAGGAACCAACAAAACCCGAAGATCGGGACCTGCCCATGAACGCCTTCGTGGATCTCTCGATCTGGGATCGTCGTGGCAGCTTACGATCTTGGGGCCTTTCCGGTGACGTTGGGGCCCTCACAGGGCCTTGGGGGGGCCCTCTCGGGGCCAACCCTGGAGGACGTCTATCTACTAGGGGAGAGTTTTAAGTACTCCGGATTCCATAATAAAGTCGGGGGGGGCACATTTGGGGGGGGGTCTGATTTGAGCTGTCTTAGAGGGTTCGGGGGGGTTCTGGGCAAAGGGCCGCCCTTTCATGGATGGTCTGGGAGGGTCTAAAACTTCTCGTCTGGGAGGGTTGAGACCCCCTCCCTTTTATTACGAAATCTGGAGTACAGTCGGGCAGCTGAAGGATGAACCCTTTCGTTGGGGAGGGGCTCGGCGTTCCTTACTTGTTTTACATGTTGTTTTTAGGTGTTCCTTGGGTTTTCCATGGGAGACCGAAGTTCAACGGAAGGGGAAAAAAGGGCCTCGTTCTGCATTTCGGGTTCCTCATGACAGCGTTTCGACTGCAGCGTTGCCTGGCTTCTCTTGAGCCCAAACACGTCCCAACAAGTAGTCTCTTGGGAGCCCTCTTGGGGCGGTATTGGAGCGCTCTTGGGCTCTGTTGAGGTTGTCTCGCAGCACTCTTGGTGTTGGCGTGGGCCATCTTGAAGCCATCTTGAGGCCTCGGAAGGCTCTCTGAAGTGAAAAGGCGAGACGGCACGCAGTCATTGATGCTCCTGAGGTTTTCGATGGATGCTGGCATCTTGGAGGCGTTCCTGGGAGGCTCCGAGGACACTTGAGGCCGTTTTGGAGCGGTCTTAGCACCTTTTGGAGCATGATGGAAGCCATCTTGCCATCCAGGGCTGGATCTAAACGGTGTGTTTGTCGATATCGTGGGCCGTTTTCGTTTCGAATTTGTTTTGCGGTAAAGCGGATTCGAGACAGGCGAGGGAAAACGAAAACAACACGAACACGAAAAACACAGTCTAGGTTCAGCCCTGTTGCCACCTTGGATTGTCTTGAACATTGTTGGAGGTTATCGTGGGCTCTCTGGGTCTTTCTTGGGGTCACCTGGGGTAATCTTGGACACTGCAACGCCTCGCCTCGCTCCCCCCACCCCCTCCTTCCAGATTCAGGCGAGGGGGGGTTAGTGGTAAACCCATCTTCGAAGGGGAACAAAGGGTTTGGAATAGCCCTACACCTCCTGCGCCCTAAATGGCTGGTGGGATTAGTGCGGGTCTCAAACACTCATCTCTGGTTGCAGTCTCCTGTACCCTCTTTCCTTTCACATTGGAGGCTTCGTGGGTGTTTCTTCGAGGCTTCTTTGGGCCTATTGAGGGCCGTTGGGGGCCCGTCGGACGTCTTGGTGCCGTCTTGGGCGCGACGGTGCTGTCGAGCTCTCAGTGAGAAACTCGGTTGAAGCATGTTTGGGACGTTTAGATGGGTCGTGGGCCCGCCCTTGTGCGTTATTGGAGCACCCTTGGGGGTCTACTGGGGCTCACATATGCCCTAATCAGGGCGATCGTACGCCGAAAGCGTTTGAACACAAATATACGTTGACACTCGCTTGGTTTTCAGTGTGCTTCGCCTCTGAGGGCCGAGCTTGATGCCTCTTAGGCCGTCGAGATATTGGGCATCATGTCGAGATATTGGGCATCTCTTGGATACTTATTGGGCATCATGTCGAGATATTGGAGTCTTGTTGGGCTCGTTGGGCAATCCTTGGATGGTTTTGTGGCGTAGTGCGGTTGCTGTTGGGCGCTCCTTGGTTGTCTTGGGCCGTCAGGAAAATGGTGCCAGGAAGCTCAACTAGAGACAATCTTGGCAGCACTGTTGCGACGGGGGCGGGGGTGGCGTTTATGGAGGACTAAAGAACTCCGACCCGGCAACAGTCAAGCATCGAGTAGAGGATCGAGTACAGAGTTGATTCTCGCCCAAATTTGCTTCCCTTGCATCAACGGGAAATACGTAGGATGCTCCGTAAATCTACGGAACATTCTACGCATGTTTTGTAGATCCGGAGAAGAAATCGATTCCGGGGTAAATCAATACGGTAGCCGATCCCCTTCTTGAGAGCAACGCATTCCCCTATCGCGCAAGCACAGTTGCGTATGCCTCTGACCAGCGGGAAGCGAGGCGGCCATCTGAGGATTTGGTGTTGCTGGGGTTTTGCCGGGCCGCGCACGGCCGCGGTCCGGAACACTAGGGAAAGAGGGAAGATGGGCAGGAGACGAGCAAAGTGCCACGTCTGACACCCCATTCCTCCCTTTCATCCCTTCCCATTGCACTGATTTTTCTCTATCCGCGGACGCGTGATTGGAACTTCAACAACACGACCCCATCCTGTTATGCGAAATCGGAAAGGGAGAGTTGCGTGCAGAGGAGGTGATGGTGGCTGGTGAGCAGGAGGATGAGCAGGCGGAAGAGGAGGAGGAAGTTGATGGAGGAGGACGAGGACGAACAGCAGGAGCAGGAAGTAGAGTGGAAGGAGCGTGACGAGCAGAATGACCACGGGGAAAGGTGCGTGAGAAGAAGGGCGTATCTGATAATGAGCCGTCAATTGCCGATTGGTGGTCTGAAGGCGGGTGGGCCAGCGCGAATTCCTCGACGTCGGATAGTCATGCATGTGAAATTATCCCGGCAAAGTAACCTAACAGCGATGTGTATAAGCATATTTTTTTTTTTTTTTTTTCTTTGGAAGCATTCCCTAAGATTCAGGTGAGTCTCAGCTTGGCCTGCCTACGGCTAATTACTCAGCCTAGCTCATCTCAGCACTCAGCCTTGTCTCGGCCTGAGCCGCCTCGGCTCAGCCTCAGCCTGTCTCAGCTCAGCCTCAGCTCAGCCTCAGCCTCAGATGACAGCAGGCCCCCCCCTCAGCCTCAGTCTCAGCCTCAGCCTCAGCCTCGCCTCAGCCTCAGCTGCCTCAGCCTCAGCCTCAGCCTGTCTCAGCCTCAGCCGGCCTCGGCCTCAGCCTCAGCCGGCCTCAGTCTCAGCCTGCATCAGCTTCAGCCTCAGCCTCAGCCTGCATCAGCCTCAGCCTCAGCCTCAGCCTGCATCAGCCTCAGCCTCAGCCTCAGCCTCAGCCTCAGCCTGCCTCAGCTTCAGCCTCAGCCTCAGCCTGCCTCGGCTTGCCTCAGCCTCAGCCTCAGCCTGCCTCGGCCTCAGCCTCAGTCTCAGCCTGCCTCAGCCTCAGCGTCAGCCTCTCAGCTCAGCCTCAGCCTGCATCAGCCTAGTCTCAGCCTCAGCCTGCCTCAGCCTCAGTCTTAGCCTGCCTCAGCCTCAGCCTGCCTCAGCCTCAGCCTCAGCCTGCCTCGGCCGCATCGCCCAGCAGCCTCAGGCCTCAGCTGCTTCAGCATCAGCCTGCCTCAGCCTAGGCATGCCTCAGCCTCTCAGCCTCAGCCTGCCTCGGCGTGCCTCAGCCAGCCTAGCCTGTCTCAGGCCATCAGACTGCCTCGCCGCCCTCAGCCTCGGGCCTCAGCCATATCCTCAGCCTCAGCCTCCGCAGATCATGCCTCAGCCTCAGCCTGCATCGGCTTGCCTCAGCCTCAGCCTCAGCCGCCTCGGACTAGCCTCAGGCCTCAGCCTGCCTCAGCCCTAGCGTCAGCCTTCAGGCCGTCAGCCTGCATCAGCCTCAGCCTCAGCCTCAGCCTGCCCTCAGCCTAGTTAAGCCTGCCTAGCTCAGCATGCCTCAGACCTCAGCCTCAGCCTGCCCGGCTCAGGCCGGCGTTCCGCCCGCATCAGCCTGCCTCAGCCTCAGCCTGCCTCAGCCTCAGCCTCAGCCTGCCTTGGCGTGCCTCAGCCTCAGCCTCAGCCTGCCTCGGCCTCAGCCTGCTTCGGCCTCAGCCTGCCTCAGCTCGGGCTTTCAAAATATGGCACAGGACTGGTGTTCTGGAATCACGAAGATCACGAAGTGGCCTACAGTTGGTTCCGGGCAATCAAAATATGGTACAGGAATGGTGTTCTGGGAACCCTCGCCCTCCACCTTCCGCACCTTCCGGAAGGAAGGTCACTTCTTTCAGTTTTGGGTATATCTCGATGTCTTCGGATGTCTTTAGATGTCTTGCGTGTCTGTGGATGTCTCTGTTGTGTCTTTGTATTGTTTGCGAATTGTAGTTAATTGCATATGATGATGATGGTGACCATGATGTACATGATGACGATAACGACGACGAAAACGACGATGATGATGGTGATGAGGATGAGGATGATGATGATGATGATGATGATGATGACGACGACGTCGATGACGATATCGATAACGACGATGATGGTGGTGGTACGGAAGGTGATGCTGATAGCGATGATGACGAAGGTGATAGAGGTGATCATGGTGATTGGCAGTACTGCGATTCTGGTGTTGATGCCCATGATGACGATGACGATGACGACAACACTGGTGATGATCGTGATGATGATAGCAATGATGATGACGACGATGACGGCGATGATGACGACCCGCCTCCCGCAACCCTCACACATTTCCGCACACCCCTCACACGATTCGTTGCCCCCGAGGCCCTAGGAAGCTCCATCGAAGGTCCTAGTGGCGCCGCCCGCATGCGTCCGTGCCACTGGTTGCGGCAACCCGCTTAACAGCGTGCTCTCATGGACATTCGGTCCCAATGGCGCCGCCCGCATGTGTCCGCGCCGCCCATTTCAGCGCACCCCTCACACTCTTCGTGGCCCAAGAGGGAGCCCCACCGAAGGTCCCAGCGGTACCGCCCGCATGTGTCCGCCCTACCAATTTCATCGTCCCC
This sequence comes from Prorocentrum cordatum, assembly GCA_963575745.1. NCBI lineage: Eukaryota > Dinophyceae > Prorocentrales > Prorocentraceae > Prorocentrum > Prorocentrum cordatum. Next base: position 1,338,180 of record CAUYUJ010016282.1, read on the forward strand.
CCTCACACGTTTTAGGGAGTTTCGCCGAAGGCCCCCTCACACGTTGCGTGGCGTCATACGGAGCCCCACCGAAAGCCCAATGCCACCGCCCGCATGCGTCCCCCACGCCCAGTTTGGCACACACTTCACCCGTTTCGTGGCCCTAGGGAACTCCACCGAAAGCACCAGTGCCACCGCACACATGCGTCCCCCACACCCACTTCGGCAGACCCCTCGCAGGGAGCTCCACCAGAGGAGCCAGTGCCAAAGTCCGCATGCGCCCCCCGCACCAATTGTCGACACATCCCTCACTCGCTACGTGGCCCCTAGGGGGCGAGAGAAAGAGAGAGAGAGAGAGAGAGCAAGAGGGAGAGAGATGGCATAAGATAGCCCAAGCTGCCTCGAAATGGCTCCCAACATGCTCTAAGGTGGCTCCAAGATGGCCATCCGAGGCCACCCATCCAAGAGGAGGAGGGGGAGGAGGAGGAGGAGGAGGAGGAGGAGGAACTCGAGGATGGAGGAGGAAGAGGAGGAGGAGGAGGAGGAGGAGGAGGAGGAGGAGGGAGGAGGGAGGAGAAGGAGGAGAATGGAGGAGGAGGAGGAGGAGAAGGAGGAGGGGTGAGAGGGAGGGGCACGAGCGTTCTGTGCCCCCACGTAGGGAGCTCCACCGAAGGCCCCAAATAACAGAGGGCCAGCCACAGTGGCATACCCCT